>JAPSES010000102.1:3143110-3162565 GCA_029822895.1 Maxillicosta whitleyi | reverse complement strand
ATTGAAGTATTGTGCTTTATTTGAGAATTTGACCAACCCCCCCCCCCCCCCCCCAAAAAGACAAATAAGACAATACAAATCATAGCACTGACCTCCAAAGAAACTTCATAATATTTTACAAATCCATATTTTATATATTATAGTGTGTTGGGATATAATATCAAACTATATCATGATAATCACCATTGTGTTGCAGCTCAGCTCTATTTGGAGCTCAAATGAACACAGTTTGGGGAATTAAAATGTACGTAATCTGTATTTGAAGCTATTTATATTAAGATAGAGCCGATGTACCTATCTTTTCTACCCTGAGCTGCATTAATATAAAATATTGTAACAGTGATTGTGTCTTTCAGGTGTGAAGACATTGGTTTTCCTGGTATGACTGCTTCATTTACAGACTTTTCGGGTCTAAAAGCCTGATTTTTTATTTTTATTTCAGTCCTACTGCTCAAAGGTGGGAAAAATAAACTAGGGTACATGCCTGACAACTTGTAAATTAGATACAGAATGCTTACTAAGACTTTACTGAGGCTGCACCTGCCATTAAATTAACCTGAAGAATCTCGGTCACTACCGAAGGCTCGAAAAGAACCGAACAGAGCCGAATATAGAACGAACCCTATTGTTTTTTTTGTCTCCCATCGTCTCTTTAATAGTTTTTATTTTATTCACTATTTTTATTTTTATTTGTTTTTCTCGACTTTTAGGTCTGTTAATCGCTGTTTGCATTTTTATTTTTGTTATATGTTGTACTTGTATATTTCCAATTTATGATTTAAAAAAACATTTTATTATAAATTTACTCCATATTTTCCCCCAATATTTATTATTTTTTACGTATTTTTTTTTTTATTCTTGCTCTTTTTTTCTATTTTATTTTTTATTTTTTGCCCCCTCCTTCCCAGTCCTCCTCTTTCAGTCGTGGTGCAGCAGCCATGTTGCCGCGAGCTTGTTCCGGTATCAGGGCAGGATCGTGCGCATAGACTGCAATCGGGCGCAGCTCCTCTCCTCTCTCCCCCCGACACTCACCTCCTAACAAGAAAACCACAGTTTACCAATAATGGATTTTACAACCTGATGATACTTCCTTCGGTCGGTCGTCACAGGAATAATAGCGGTCGTTGTACCGACAGGACGGACTGGTATATCGCCACACTGCAGTGCAGTACTGGTGAACGACCTTATTCCAATCACGCAACACAAGGAAGAGCGCCGGTGATTTCCGTGGATTTTGAGTTTTGTGGGCTGTTCTGTGGCAGTCACTGCTGCTGCGGCCGCCGGAGGATAAGCTAACTAGCTACCTTGGATTTGAAAGAAACCCAAAATTTGCTAGCTACATGGGCTAATGACGGCCAGTCAGTTAGCTAGCTCAATAAATTAATTTTTGTTTCTCACCTGCCATGTGACCACTTTACATATTACTGTTTTTATTTTTCGGATACCCTGTCTTGGATATCTCGCTGGGAAAAATCGGAATTGTTTCGTGTGAGTTGGGAAGGTCGAGACCTCGCCGGGAATAACTTTGGCCTGAAAGTTTTTAGACCCCGGACCTGGTTTAAGACCTGGAAGGAAATCTCCTTGCATCAAAAAGAGAAATAAAGACGAGTGCGGCGCGTTATGAAAACTAGGCAGGATAAACATTTGTCATAGATTTTGGCGACATTCTAGGCTTCCCTAGACATTAGTTAGCAGCCTCACCAGTTAGCATGCTAGCCACCTAATTGAACCTTGTCTTGTTCGATACAACCATTGCCCAACTTTTCTTCAAGCTAGCCCCAGCAGCTAGCTGGCCAAAACGTCACAGCACCAGGCTGTTAGCTTGGAGGTCGACTTCGACGCTGGTAAATGCTAAGTGGGAACTGAATGCCTTCACACCCTGACAGAAAATAAAAGGACATTTGCTTTTTTCTGTTTTGTGCTTGTTGACAAACATGGGACGTGCGGTTGCTGCTAGCTAGTTTCTAGCTAGCTGGCCAACTTGGCTAGCCGCTGATGTGGGATTCAACTTGTTGATTCACTGGCTATCTGTTGTGCTGCTAGCTGGCTAGCACTGGACATCTGTTGGAAGTTTCCCTCAACCATCATCTAAACAACTTTTAAATGCACAGCAGAGACTGAAAAATCGTTCTTGTTTCACTGTTCCTCTCCCCTCTTTGGCAACTCCAAGTCTTTTAAAAATGTCAACAAGGACTCCATTGGTGCAAGTCATTGAAAACTCGGCTGGGCAGGTAAGATGTAATGTACCAATAAATTAATCTAGTGAGTGTTTACATCAGCCTTTATACCTTTATCTTCCAAAGCTTTGTTGCTTTGGTGAGAGGCCCTGTTTGGCCTGGTTGTTTTTTTTCTTTCTCTCAGTCTCTGTTGTCTTTGCCACACACCAGTGAATCACCAGCTTGCCTACGCACTTACACTGGATTCCCCACTCCTTGTAGAATAGAAGAACAAATTTAGGTTTGTGTTTAGTCTGTGTGTTAGGGCATGTCTCCTACTTGACTCTTCATGGCTTTGACCTGTGGCAATACAGACAACCCTGTCAGCTAGTCACATTACTTATCCATAACATTGTGTGACATCAACTTATTGGTTAAATACATAACCCTTGAACAGTAAATGGTATGTAACTACTTTTCTTTATACATTTTAAACCTCGTGAAGCATCTCCTGAAAATGTTCAAAGAAGTCAAGTATTCATTTTAAAGTCTTTTTCAAAGCAAGACACAATACTTGTCTTTTGTGTGAGACTTGAAATGGTATTTAATTAATTTATTGTACTTGAAGCATAGCATAATTCAATACAAGGTATACTCTTACAATAAGGTGGTGTACAGTATTGTTTGTGAAGTTCATTCTGGGCTTTTATTAATGCATAAGAAAGGGTGATTTATTTAAAAAAAAAAAAAAAAACTTAATCACACATTCTGTTCCTTATGTTAATATCTTATCTTGGTGTATATCATGTATTACAATTGTTTAAAAAAACACAATTTTCAGTTTAGACTGACTTCCAGTGCTCAGTCAGCTGTTGACGGATAGCTTGTGGTATTTTTCTCTTCACATGAAACGTCTGATGGTTGGATGGAAAAAATTACATTTGTATCTACATGTTGACAGTGTAGTCAGTGGGTGACGTCGGCACGTGTCTGAAGTTAAAACCGTGTCTATATTTGTGTTGCTTGAGTTTCTATAGGTCTGAGTGTAGCTGTGTTAATACTTTGGCCTGAGACATTACTTTAGCAGTTGTTCACAGCTTGAATTGGCAGGACAAGTGAAGAAAATGTGAAAACTAGAACTGCTGAAGATGGAAAAACTGATTTGCAAGCTCTTGGGGACCTCCAGTTCTTTGATGGCTCCTTAAATGATAATCTTTTATGTTTGCTTATTTCTTCAAATCATTTAGTGCTAATCACTAGATTAGAAAATGATATTGTTTATAAAGACATAATATGTGATAATATGGTAAATAAAAAGGTGGCTTTTAAATGCAGTGCATCTTAAATGCAGTGTTTTCAGTCTGTCAGAGCTGACGCACCCTGTCAAACCACATTAATCTGAAACATTCAAAGCTCAGCACAGGTGTATAAATGGCTACAATTCAACCAGCCAGCCAGCCGAGCAGATCCTGTCAGCCAATAGAAAAACATCTTGGTAGCAGAGACTCAAAGGTTCAAAGATTCCATCTCTTTGATTCATGTACAAATAAAATGCTGACAGAAGTTGTCTGTTGATACCATGATCTCATTGCAAGTGTCGGTGTGTGCACTGGCTTGTCTCACACAATGGATCACTACCTCCATTAAGAGTGTACAAGAAAGCAGATTGACTCTTCAACTGGTATACAAGTATGTGTAGGTGCAGGCAAATGAACACACACATCCTTGCATGACCACACCCTTACCTTAGCCTGGAACAGAGGTCAGACAATAAAGGTGATTATGTAAGTCTTAAATGTTGCTACTTCATACAGACACACACAGGAAGGCCTTTGACATTTTCATTGGTTTCAAAGGTTGAGGTCATATTGGTGGTTTGATATGTTTTGAGAACATTGGTGCAACACAGGCACATGCAAATAAATGACCATTAGCCCTCAAAACTTCTTTATTTCCTCAGGGCAATGTGCCTACTGTTGGGATCTGTGCTCGCAGTTATGGACACATAAAATCCATAATCTGCCAAAAAAGCTGAACCTTTTTCTGCCCTCTCTACACTGTAGGACATTATCAGCTCTATGATAAGTTATTGAATACTAACAAGAAGTACATTTTTGCATATCCCAGAGTGTAGTGTGCAATGTGGACAGCTGTGGCAAAGCTAAAGAAAGACAGGGAAAAACTGATGCTGTGTTAACTTCATGCATGCTGCATTTACATAGACCAAAGTCTAGTTTATACTTATGTGTCAGGTGGTACAGCATAGTCTGCAGTGTCTAAATGGGTACATCTGGATGTTAGTGTAAATGACATATGCCTGCTCTGAAATATGTCCAATGCACAATTAGAAATCAAAACTACAACCATAGGAATGTCCTGGTACAACTACACAAGAGTCTGTATAAAACACAAAGAGATCAACCTCAATAATCTGAATAACAGTTTAATCAGAGTAAAATAAAGTGTTTATGCTCTTTTTTGGAGACATGGTGTCAACCATTGATTGTCCATTCAGTCAGGATATATTACCACTTACTATGTAAACACTTGATCCAGTTTCTTACATTATTATAAATAAAGTAGTTCAATGCATGTTTGACCCAGATAAGAATGGTAACATTAGTGACAGGATTTTTTTTTTGAGGAGAAAGAATTATGGCTGTAGCAAAACAGAACTGGTCTGTTTTGATTTTTTGTTTTCCTTGAAGAACCAAAAAGATTTAAAGGTTGATTTCCTTCATGATTGAAACATCATGTAGCGTCCACATACACCTTTTACCTGAATCTAATCTGATATCAGTTGGATTGATCACATGTTTGACAGTGTACCTACTGCTGTTTTCAGGCTCAATTAAGTAGTAATCACTGTAATGTTGAAATTTTATATCTTTTTTTAAGTTAATTTCTTGGTTAATGGTTTATATTCAACATTGTGTATAAGATGTAATGCACCCACGCTAAATCACTCTGAGGAGTGTTTGCTGATGGTTATGTTTGTATGAATGTGCATTACTCGGCCTGCAGCATCTATGGAGGAATGAGAGGTAGAAGAAAAAAGTATGGGGTCATGGCAAGTCCTTAACCGGGTTTTTAGGGTAAAGGTCATGGATGGATGGATACTCCCACACAGACACAGTCTGTTTTAAAGGCCATGTATAGAAAGCCTTTGGTGTCAGGTCTCAAGATACAGGACAAAATGGCACCGGAGATGAAGATGTTGACCTGACTATGGAGAGTCTTGTTTATTTTGATTTGATTAGCTAACGTGTCATTTATTTAAAGGAAACATTTGCAAAATCACTACCTGTGAAAAGCCTTTTTCTTAACTGGAAAAGACATGATGTTTACCTCATTGTACTACAAGTTATCCTAATTGTGGCTTGTTATACTTTGCAGACAACTCCTTTTTACACTTGACTGGAAAAGTAGTCTGGGTTAATGGTTATATATTTGCGTGGGGTCTGTTGATTAAAAGTTACAACGTAGACCAACCACCATCATAAATAGTTGCTCTGCACATATTGTAGGGGAGCTGTCGAATAGGAGAAGTGACTTCTGACATGTTTGACGGTGTGAAATGGCAGATGTGTCGAGTAGCTTTAATCCGACAGCCTGACATGTTCTACAAGGGCAGGTACTAGCTGTTAGTTTGAGGAACACATTTTAATATGACAGATAATCAGTGACAGTATAAATGTCTTATACATGGAAGTTTCAGTTCATATCAAATTCAGCTTGAATTTTTGTTAATGCTGTCCTCTTAAATGAGTACAAAACCTTTTAAAGTTTTTTTTTTTTTTTTTTTTTTTTTACATAATCTTACTCGTTGGCTTACATATTTTAAAAATGCTAAAAGATTTGTAAATATTCAATTGAAAGTGTTTGTCATTATCATAATGTAGAAAATGGTGTAAAACCAGTAGTTTCTATGACTCATGACCACAATCCATGTTTATATTGGAAACATTAGATTTTTTTTTTTTTATTCTGGTAGTATTTTATCCATAGAAGGAACCATTAAATGAAAACAAATGTCAACATATGACTGAAACATGTTGATCGCTGTGCTGAAGTTACTCTCTCTCTCTCGTAGTAGTCAGCTTCACCACATGATCACTTGATTGTCTGATATCCTGTTTTGTTTTGCCATTATGTATTGAGCCATATCTTTTGAAAGCCACACTAATGCAGCGAGAAATACTGGTCTGCCTCTTCAGTCGTTACTTCATCCTTTTGTTTCATTGTTACACACCAGCTGAGTGAGCTAGATCCTGTCCACATCAAGGTGGGTAGAATTGTGTCCCCACAGATCATTTCCTTGTTCTAAAAGTCATCGAGAAAAGTGGGAAACTGAACTTTGTGATTAAAAATGTTTACATCAGGTGTATCAGTTTTTTTTGTCTTTCAACCAGAACTGCATGCCCTGAAGGAAATCAAAGAAGTAACAAGGAAAAACACAAGAAGGCATATCTGATGGTCTCTTCACCTTTAGTATCTGGCAAATCTTAACAGTTATTAAAAAGACTGCTGTCTTTTATGGTCAGCTAACACTGTCCACCTTGTAGACTACAAAAAAAAAAGCTGTCCCTCAGAAGCAATTCTATTACACTCTATTGTCTGAATTAAAGAAGTACAGGGAATATCCAATCTTGATAGCAGTTTATTTCTTGCCCTTCAGTTGGTAAAGGTTCAGCACAAAGGTTTTTGACAGTTTTTAGACATTTTATTATTTATTACAAAAATAAATAAATAAAACAGGAACTGGACATGTCAAATTGGCACCAAAACATAAGGGATTGTTTGGGAGAAGAGAGAAAAAAAATGTGTCCAGATAGTAAAAATGTTTCTTTTACATGACATTCAACTAAACAAAGTCATTAGAAACATATATAGGAATAGGTATCGTTCTTTATGGACATTTTGTACTGATTAAAGTAGATCAGCACAGGTTTTTAAATGTGAATTTGTTTCCTTATCTTTATATGGATGCCATATTCTGCACATACTGCAGAACTTAACCCTTGTCTCAATAATTCTGTTTATTTATCAATTTATAATCAGACTGACAATGTATAACTGCTATCATTTATCAGACCTAATTTCCAACCTATAACAGTTTGACCTTTGTAACCTGCAGTGTGACTGCAGCTTTAGATTACTGTCAAGCACCATAGCAGCACAGACAAAGGAAACATTGAATTTGATATACAAGTGTTTTTGGGCATAGTTTGATGTCTTTCACCTGACACCTTCAGAGTGTGAAAGCGTGGCAGAGAATCCCAGTAAGCAGGAAATCCAATATAGATGAGAGCACATCAGTGTGTGTGTGTGTGTGTGTGTGAGTATTGATGGTGAGGATCTGCTTTAATATTCAAGTGTTTGCGTTTTATCCGTCTTCATTCATACCCGCCTTGAGTGAGTCATCATGCAAGAAATCTATAGCGCACACACACGTTCACATTGCTGTTACGCCCAGGAAACCATAAATTATGCCTTTCTCTGCCTACCAGACCAGTCACTAGGCAGATGAACAGAAAGACAAAGCTAGCCAGGGCCCTAGCAACAGAGAACCTGCCTCAAACACACACACACTTGATTATTCACTTCAAGACATTGTACACACACTCCTTCTTTTCCATTCACATTCTGATACCTGCTTAGCTGTTAATTGGGTTAGAAGTACAGTTTGATTAAATAAATTCTGTCAGAAAATATTTAAGTTCCACCTGTTTGCGTTCCATTTCACTGTTTAGGCACACAGATACTGAGTGCCTGGTTCTGTCTAGGTGTTTAAGGGAGTCTAAGGAATTCCAAGGTTTTTCCAGGCCCAAAAAGAAGAGGTTGTACCTTGCTGATCACATGTATCACACCTTCAACTGGCTAAAGGTTTTCACAAAGTACACTGCAAAAAAAATCCCTGCTTGGATTTAAGTAAACAAATCAGTCCGATCTTTCCATTGGATGATTACTGCAGTGATTAATAGGTTTCAACAGGAAACTGGTGCAGCGAGTAGCCTCTCATTTCTTCAACATCCATCTGTTTAATAGACAGCATAAAAATGGACTTTGTGTCAATAGAAAATGGTCATTTAGTCCAAGTCCAGAGTGATGGTCTATCAGTGTGAGAAAAGAGGTGGATGAAGCGATTACCCATCATGCCTAGTGTCTACAGTATAAGCCTGTGAGAGTAGTGTTATGATCTGGGGTTGCTTCAGTTGGTCAGGTCTAGATTCAACAATGTTATGTGTCCAAAAAATTACCTCTTTTTGAGGTCTGGAAGAAAAAAAAATCAATGTGGTAAACCCTCTTGAGTAAGGTGACGGATACAAATGACTGAAACACACCACACACGTTTTTTGTAAAGAGTCTTGTCATGAGCTGGAGGGGCAGAAAATTTGATGAAAGTGAGAATGTCTAAATCGTCACTGCACAGAAAACCATATATTCCCAGCAGATATTGGAATTAAAATCCAAAGTTATGTGTTATAAACTCTACCAAAATGCTACGACTGATAAATTCTAAACGTGTCGTGAAGCTCTAGTCATTCATAAGAATGTCCAGGTTCAGGTGACAGTGTGTTGGCCTCAGGCTTGGAAGATTTTGGTGTTTATTGCATCTTCAGCATCATGTCCTGCTGTTCCATCACTTTATCCCCACTGCATCTCACCGTCAGACTAGGAAGCTGGTTGACTGTAGACATTATATTTTGCTCAGTTTGGCAAAGTCTGTTGAATTAGAATCACTTACCCTGTCTTTAACTGACATAGCAGTGAAGTTCAGTGCTTTGTATGTTTTTGTATGTGTTGGATTGTCTGACGAGAGCAGTCTCAAACAGGCCTTTCCAGTTGAACCATGCAATAGGTGTGGCTGCTAACTGTAGACCTGGGATTTGAAGGGCTTGACGTCATTCAGGTGGAGGAGTGCCGATTTCTGTTTGCTTCAGTGTAATGCTGTCTTTGTGTTTACCTTCAATGACCAAGGCTTAGATTTCTGTAGTGTTTTGATTTGACAACTGGTAAACAACCTGTGTGACAGTTTTTAATGGGCAATTCTTTTTAGATTATAGCCTTCTGTATTCTCAAATGGAGAGAAAATTGCTTTAAAGAAAATAAGATTTAATACAACTGGGGTTCACATAAAATTGCAGGTCACTGTATAAAATCAAGTCGGTTTAAAACACTTAAACTCCACAGTTTGCGGTGTTCCGCAGTTAAGCTGCTACTGCTAAGCTGCATCCTACGGAGGCAAGTCTGTAATATCTGCTGAGTCACATAAGACCTGATCTAGAAATCCAGTCAGTGTGTTAAAATTGGGTTAGTTGAGGTTTAAATCGCATAGAGGCAACTGGGAACAAGCAAGCCACCATGAAGAGCATAATAACATCATACCTTTGACCAGTGACATCCCATAGATTCTTTTGATTTAAAACTTTAAACTAGCATAATCAGTCTGTTTGAAGTAGTACCTTTGCATTTTTTAAACTAAGCTTTGTTTTGTGTATTGCAGAGCTAACCAAGATTTTTTTTTAATGTACCCCTACCTCAACACAAAAGTCTACATTGCATCTATTCTTGCATTGGACAAATCAGTCGCCCTGTGAAAGCCACACAAGACTGTTTACTGTGGCGACTCTCTGCTCTCACACACACAGAGTTGCATAGCAGCAGAACAAGGGCATGCTTTTCACCGAGTCCCAACTGTGACAGCAACAGAGCAAACAGGAGCCCTCAATTGGTTTGACACACAAATGCACCCCCCCCCCCCCACACACACACACACACACAAATATACACACATACCTGGGGAGTTGGGGTAATCTAGTGTAGGAGAGCACACAGACGACACAACATTCACAGCAAACTGAGACCCAGGGTGACACCGCTATGCTGAAGTATAGTGCCTCTCTCAAATTTACTTTGCTGCGTGTGTGAGTGATGCATGATTAATACAATATACCAGTGCACTTATATTAATTTTATATACTACATATTGCTTCATAGAGTTTGGAAGGAGGAAAACTGGAACATGCCAGTGAGAATTTGCTAAATTCTAATCTGAAATGTTATTAAATCTCTCACTTTATTGCATTTCAAAGCCACTACATCTGGGAGCACACATCTGCATTACAGCTGAAGAGCTGCTCTGCTTTGTGTTGTGTGTAGTTATTTACTGCCGGAGGATAAACAGTCGTGTAAAAAATGTTTTGATTGAGCCAACCCTGATTTCCCCCCCTAACTGTTAACCTTTTACAATGTTTATTAAAAAACAAACAAACAAAAAAAAACCTTTGTGATAACCCTTCTGTGGCGATCTCTTCTAAGAGGATGCATAATTAGAATGGATTATGGAAACACGGGCATGATAACATAGAATTCAGCGTCATTGACAACATTTATGTCACAGATGTTTATTTATGCACTGTATTAATGCTTCAAATGGGGTGTTCTTCAGATGCTGCGGTGAATGCAGAATAATTACTTTCACTGTGTTTAGTACAGAACGTTGAAGAGAACCTTATCTTTAAGGAGGTTATAAATTAACAACCACACATAGAGTAGAATAGAATAGAATACTTTATCTATCCCACCCTGGGGAAATTTCAAAATAAATGAAATGCGCTGTAAAATCAGCAGATGAGTAGCCAATAAAGCTGATATCATTGGTGGAAGATGTGGGAAGATTATTTTGTATTTAGTTAGAAAGTGATGACTTGAGGTGAGCATAAAATCAAACCAACAAATACATAAATGAATAAGTGAATAAATAAAGAATGTCTGATAATTTAGGCAGTCAGGGAACTTAACATATAACATCAGAAATCTGGTGATTCTCTCAAGGTCAATGTTGGACCCAGAGCAGATAGTGATTTTCCAAGTTGAAACACATTCCTCAGTTTATCAGCCAGATCAAAGCGGTGTACCTACAGTTTTTTTTTTTTTTTTTTTAACATAAAAGCATTATGATAAAAATAAAATGACTTAAATTTTTCAGTATCAAGTTGGAAGACATTTCCAATTTACCATGCTTAAGCTCTCTGAAAAGAATGTGATTTTTTTAATTTTATTTAAATTCTTTTCCACAATTAAAGTTACTCAACTGTACATCGTACTGTTCATTATGGGATGTAGAGGAGAAAAAATGGAGTTGAACTCCTCTTTTTTAACTAGTGATCTTATTAATTTCGCTCTTATATTGTATGGTTATTTCACATAATAAAAAAAAAAAATACTGTTGGATTACCCTGTAATTATTGGGTAGTTCTAGTTAGTTGCTGCAATATGCAACAGCTCCTATATAGCAAGCAATATGTAGGAATCATCACTAAGATATTAAGATCAATGCCAGTTATTACATGGTTTGTTTGAGGATGACAAACACACTTTTTTTCTGGAAATTCACTCTGGCATTAAGGAGGAGTATAAATAGAAACAAACATATGAATAGGAGAATCAGAAAAGACAGAAAAAAGGGAGGGTGTAAAAGAAGAAGGAGGATGGGTGAAAGGGATAAGAACTTACATCGTGATAGAGGGCAGGATTCAGCAAGCGACAAATCTCCATGGCAACACAGCCATCACGACCTAGAGTTGGGAGCTGTATGTGTGTGTTTGTGTGCATCCTCCCACCCACAAATTCAGTCTAATGCAGAAGCTTTTATACATGGTTGTGCTATGTATTCTGTAAAGACATTGTCTGTTCCGGGCATTTGTTTGGTCCATATGTAGCCTTGGTTGAGAAATAAGCAAAACAGGTTTACATTCTTTTAGTTTGTGTGTAAAGCAACTTGAGGTTTTGCTGATGCTGCTTTTCTATCACTTCAACTAATTTAAGTTGGATACATCGAGTGAACAATTAGCCGAGTGTCAAACAGCCTTTCGATTTCAACGGAGAAACAACACCATTCACAGCGTTGACCTTTAGGAACAATTTATTAATAGACAAAATTACTTCAGACAAATGTAATTATGAGAGACCTTCTAGTTATTTGCCACATGATATTATATTATAACAGGCGGTTCATTCAAGGTGGGAATAAACTGAAAATCAGTATAATTTTTAGATTTAAAGTTACTTTGGCTCTGCTATAGCTATCTCAGTGTGCTTGTGTAACATCTTTAGAACACTATCATGTGAAAAATCAACTTTGAAATGAGAAAAGAACAGTCATTCATGTACTATGTTTTTTTTTTTTTTTTGAGGGGGAAAAGGCAAAATTGACTCATTCCTGGTTCTGAAATTGGACTGTTTTTGTAGTTTATTCTTTTTTGACTTTAACCTCCTTATCTACGTGTTGTAAAGCAAAGATGACATTTGGAAAAGTCATGGGGCTTTGTGAAACACAAATTAGCATTTTTTGTCATCTTGTTGGTGACGCAAGAATGAAAACAGTGAGTTACAGCCCTTGGCTTCCTGGATTACTAATAACTGGTTTTGCGTCATCAGCCTTGAAAATAACCCGATTGGCTGATCCCGAGTTAAAGGAATCACCTTTTTCAGCCTTTTACGTCAAGATTAGTTACAACACTTGTCCAGTTTGATAATAAACCTACATGAAACTGACATTACAGCAGTCTTTTAATGACTCCATGGTGCCTGGCTGTCCTAACTGGTTTGGAGGTGGTTGTTAGTTTTTTTTTTTGTTTTTTTTTTTAGAAGAACAAGACTCCAATTAAGAGCAGAGGTCAATGTTAATAGATTCGTGTTAAGTCAGTCAAAATTTTTATACCGCACAGAGGGGGCATATTCTTTATCTAAGATCACTGTGTTAAAAGTGCATTTTCTCAGTCATTATTACCATTACTATAACTATTATTATTGAACTGCAACAAACATGGACAGTGAATTATAGTCCCTGGCCCTTCAAGTGCTGACCTCACACCTTAGGGAAAACAATGCACACCATAATTTAATTTCAGAGAAAATGGTATCTGGTTGTGTTCAAGTGTTAAGACCTCTAGTTTAACCTCATAAATTACATTTTAGCTCCTTACGCTTAATGTAATTAGGTTTGATTTGATTTTCCTCTGAGGGTTTGAATTGTCTGTCTCTATTTATTACTGTCCTTTCCTTGAATAAATACTTTATGTATGGTGCATTAATATGTTCCTTCTGTCTCCAGTGTTCTGCTGAGCCATTTCTCTGAAGTTACGAACTCAAGTGAGGAAGGGGCAGGAGTACAAATGAGACTGAACCATGGGATTACATTTAATTGTTAGCAGGAGGTTGTGATGTGGGTTTGAAACAGTGCAATCTGCATAAACGGTGTAAAATGGCTTATAATGAGCCACTGTTTTTTGTTGACAGAATAGTTGGCAAATTATAATTGTGTATAATTGTGGTAATGGGGGGGGGGTCCTGTGTGGTTACACCCTATATTTGAGTAATGAAAAGAAAATATTAAAAAAAAAAACAAAAAAAACATTATTGCAGCTTTTATCAACTGCAAACCACAGAAATAGGGATAAACAGATTATTCAGGAAAAAGAATGTAAATTGAGATAACATGCTGAATGTGGTGAAAGCCAGAAGAATAATCTGAAAGCCTGATCAGAACTTAAGTTGATGGTTGATCAACTTTATGTGGTGTTGCAGTAAACAGGAAAGGCAGAAGAGGATGTTTTGTTTTGTTTTTCTTCAAATGCAGCAAATGTTTGGTTTTTTTTTAGTCTGTTTTTTCATATTCATTATGCAATGTCAGTTTTTCAGCTCTTATAGGGTTCTCTTAAGGTTTCGGGGGGGTTGACTAAAACTGCATATTTGACAATTATCAATATGTTTATTTCAAAGATGAAATTTTCAGATTTTGAAGTTTCAGTCGGATATCAGCAAGAACTAAAATATAGCTTATTGGTCAGGTAAACACAATGTTATGAAGTAGTCCCGTGCTATTATAAACAATATTTACAATGTGCAGTAACTTGGGTTAAACAGTAATGAAGTTATCTTGTATTAATATAGGGCAGCCATAAATGACTGCAAAATATAATAGAGAACACTCAGCAAAGTTTTTCCCTTTTTAATTTTGGTTAAGGTACTGTACCTAAGAAAACCTGGTCTTACCTCAATTTATTTCACCAACTTCATCTTTTTCCTGTTGATTTTTTCCCCCTCATTTTGCTTAACTTGCATGATGTCTGATGTCTCCTGATAGTAGTCTATTCATTGTCCGACGTTAAGGTTTTTTCCTACTTGTCCTGCTGGGCAAGTAGTTTTCAAATCTACCTGCCCCATCTAAATTCCTACTTGTCCTGTTCAAGACATTCTTATTTTTCTCGTGGTGTTGTGCAAACTATTGTCACGACTTACATTTTACTAAAATCCATTATTTAATGACCGTAGCTGACATTACACAACATTTCTCCCTTCATATTTTTTATTTGTCATTATATTTATAAGTACATGGTACTGTAATACAAGTATGTATGGGTGAATGTATTCTTTACACTACATGGCATCGACTCGGCTTTTCTGCGTTTCCATTATGAAAAAGGACCTGGAATCTGGTACTAATTTTTTGGTACCACCTCCGCCGTGGTTCCAAATGATACTAACGATGACGTAGAACAACTTCAGACACTGATTGGTCAGACAGTTTCCTCTGTGACCTGAAGTTTTACAAAAATCAGATGCAGAAATCAGACATCCCAAGCTCCAAAAACTCATTTCAGGGAAATATTGGAAAAATCGGACAGGAGGGCTTTCAAGAACCACACAGAACATGACTGCGCCGTCATATTCCACACGTTTATACATGTCTTTCTGTGATGGCAAAAAAGACTTTTATGTTTGTTCTTTTCATATGTCACCCTGGTGCTGATGTTTTCTCCCGAGCTGCCGCCGTTGTTTTAAGTGTAAAAGAATGTCACCGTACGTTTGTGGCCTGGCGTGGGTACGTCAGCACAGAGGGAGCCAATGTCAGCACACTCACTCACTCACATACACAAAGGCTGCAAATGCATTCTCCAAGACACACAAGACAAAAAATACAGATAATTCAGAGTAGGTGCAAGTCTGCCGAAGTTCTACTGGCCCGCCTGATATTTTTACTTGCCCCGGACAATCGGGCAACCATTAATGTCGGACCCTGCTATTGCACGTAGTTCATGTGCAACCCTCCTTTCAGGTTACTTTGTGAACCATGCTGTGTAAAATTCCATCTGGTTGTATCTGAGTGGCTTCCTCCCAGAACTCAGATTAGTAAAGGTCAGTGATAATGAGGCTTAAGTCAAAACACAACCAGTACTGGCTTGGATTAACATTAAGGCTGAGTGTGTATGTGTGTGTTTGGGTCATGTGCACATGCTTATGTTTTCAGTGTGGCAGTTAATGGCTTTCAGCTGCAAACATCTTGTCATTGAGTTTTCACTTTGAGTGAGCGTGTTGGTAAGAGGGTCTGAATTGTTGTGCCGGATATAAACATTGGACTAATGATCTCTCCACACGGTAGGCAGCGGACAATAAAGACCCCCATCCGTAAAGTGACACACCCCAGCCAGTAATCAGATTCAAAACAGAATCTGACTCATGATTTAAAAAAAAAAAAAAAAATTAAAGTGTAAAAACTGGAGCATTAATGTCACCAGGTTTTCTGCAGGTCCTTAAACAGCCTAAAGGAAGTTAAAGCTGTAATGATTGTTCAAATGTAATGTGAAATGTTATTTTTTTGCATATTATTATAATGATAATGAATAGTAGTGATAGTAATAGTGTATGTAGCCCTTAAGTACCAATGTAAACTTTAAAATGCCAATAGTGAATGTATTTAAGAAACAAACAAAACAAAACTGAATTGTTATACTGTGAATTTCTTTACATTTCTTTTGCCAGTCTAAATGTGTAATTCATCTTAAACTGCTTTTTCAATGGTTTGAACTTGTAAACCTATCCACATTTCCTCTCTTTATCTCCGTAGTCAACTGTCCAGCCAAGAATTATAAAAATAAAAGTTTGCATAAACTGCTTTTGACACAAGCTCATTCACTCCTCATAATTCAGCGTCATCTAAAGTTGTCAAACACGTCATGTGATCTCTGGGTGGCGTGTTTCTAATTTCCTACCTCTATTCCATTCACAAGAAACCCCTTTATTCTCTGTAAATGTCATTTACAGACCTAATGTGAAGACACATTCAGCGTGTATTTAACCGCAGTTGGACAGCCCTTGGGAACACGTCCAATTATGTCTTAAGTTAATAATAAAAAAAAAAAAATAAGTGGTGCATATTAGCAGTTTTAAATAAGTATTAATGACTTGCACAAAAAAACAGCGTAATATGAGAACAAAACAATGATGCCATTTATTGTCCTCCAACACATCTATAATTATAACTGGGAGAGGTGTGTATGCGCATGTGTATGTATGTTTATATCTGTATGTGTGTGTGTGTGTGTGTGTGTGTGTTGGGGGAGGGGTTGCTTAGCCTGCAGCTGCCCAAAAATGAAGGAAGAATCAGAAGACCAAAATAGTCGGACATGAAAGAGGATAGGAGAGACGGAAGACTAAAGAGTTGACGACTCTGGAAGAGGGAAACTTGCTGTACTTTGTATATAGTAATTTCCACATAAAGCCAGTTGACTGTATCTTTGTGCCACTTTAATATCTTAAATGAGAGGAACTGCTTAATAGTTGTTTCAGTACTATTTGTGGTTAAGGGCATAGAGGTTTACATTAAAGAACTTGGTGTATCTAACCAGCTGGGACTACTTTATTAAACTTTGCTTCATACTAACCGTGCTGTCCTGAAAATAGTCCACACAGTATATCTCAGCAGTGTTGGGTTTGGTTATTGGAAAAGTACATCTCAGATGATGGGTGAAATTGTGTTGAATGGCTGCAGTTAGTCAGTGCACAAATAGAGAGGGAGGACTTGATGATGTTTTAAATGTAGAGATAATAGCATACTCAGAGGCATTGTGTAACAAATGGAAGGAGGTTCTCGCCTCCGAATAGCCGGCCAATCACTGCCTGAAGTGGACCTGATTGTATGATGGATTGCCTCACTAGTTTCTATGTCGGGAAAGTCTAAGAGGTGCTTTCTGAAGACCACGTTGCACTTTAACAGTGAATGACGTTCACATTTTCAGAGAGCAATACCAATTTAGTGTTCTGTTGTGATTTGTGTGGGCTGTATTTTGATAAAATACTTCTTTTTTTACGCCTTTATTTTAAGACCTGCTTCTTATTCCTTTAAATCTAGATCCCAAAACACATTTTGCTTGTATTTTATTCACATCTCAATTTGTGTTTTTTAATACTTCGGCCTAACATTTGTGCTTTTGTCAATTTCCACATAGATCCAAATTAGAAAATGATTTGGAGTTTTGTTAGAATGACTTTAATGGTGTCTAACCCTTTGTTTTCGTTAGTGGCTTTACCGGTCAGGCAGCCTGTTTACATACACATGACAATCAAAGCGAATCTGAAGAGCAGGTTTCATAGGAAATTGAATAACATGCTGACTGTACTGTAGTAAGTAACCTATCTAATGTAAGGCTATCTATGCATTCATCCGGTCAGTTATCAGATTTCTCTCCTACCTCCGGAAAGCATGGCTTGCATTTTCATTTTTCTTGTATAACACTGAGGGAACAGGCAGAAAGACAGTTTTTCCTCACAGTGCAAATGAACAAAGATGATGTAAAATCTGGCTACATGGCCAAGGAATCAGCTTTCTCAAGAAATCTGGCTGGGGGGAGGTGTTTTCTCTAATCCCCCGCCCAAACAACAGAAACTAAGATTCTGATATCCAAAAGATTTGAGAAGAACTATAGACAGGAATAGGCGATGATAGGACGCCATGCATCACATCACCTGTGTCTGTTATTGCATCAGATTAGTACCATTACTAGTGTTTTGTTCTACTAATAGAAGAATTATACATCTGAAAACTTTTGGTCTGTATTAGTGCTGCGCAATTTGAACATAGAACTGAATATTTTTTCCCTCCTTTTTCTCAGTTTGGATTAACAATTTTAATATATGTTTTTCATGGAACTTAGAACACAACATAATCCAGAGATGGTTTTCTTTATACACTGATATATGCAGTATCATTAAAGAAATGAAAAAAAAACAAAAACACTTCTAAAGGAGTCGATGTGTATCATTTCTTAAAGAAATGGAAATAAGTTGAATAAAGCTTCTTTGATAGTCAGTGACTAGACAAACATAAATGGGTTACAGAACAAAATCGAGTGGACTTTGTGGCAAAAAATATCGTAAATAATTTCCAGGGAAGAAGTAATCTTAACTGTCTGATTTTCACAAATTCTTTTGTCATAAATGGAAAATTCTGAACCATCATATTCTGAAAATTGCTTTTCATGCTCTAAAATATGACACTCTCCTATAGAGCTCGGTAGATGTGACTTTGGACAACTTAAGAGTTCAATTGAAACTCATTCACTAAGGGCACCCCAGTTGAATTTGAAATCAGCTTTGGACGGTCACATCAGGTCTCATTGTGTCATACGCTGCCCACATATGACATGCTGTCTGTCTCCCTCTGCCCTCGGCCTCACAATCCAAAAATAAAAATCATTTGCTTCTCCTTCTCACAGGGCCACATAAGGCTGGTTTCTGAATCTAACAGTCATTTGTTTTTAATCCCTCTTTCCCTGCCCGCTTGTGCAAAAGCTTAATCTGGCCTATTACAGTTTGCGCAGGTCTGCACTGTCAGCATGAGAATGTGGGTAGGTGGGGGTGGAGGGGGGTGCGGACATTAGATCATACCATCTGGAGCAAGAAACACACAATGAAGTAATCATATTTATCCTTGTTTCCCATGACCCAAGTTATGGTAAAGGAGGAATATGTTGATAAAGCTGTGGTCTGTGGGTAATTTGCCACATAGCGGTAGTCTATAATTTGTTCAAGCTACAGAAAGACAACTTTGTGAATTAAGTAGAAAAAGAGCAGGAATAAGATAAAGAGCTGGTATTTAGTCCGCACCACCAGTCTGAATTTCACTGGTCTGTCTCTCTCATCGGTGTCAAATCTGCTAGAAGTGTGTGTGATTTGTGCCGCCACGTATGCCCGCGTGTATACCCACACCTTTGTGTGTACCAGTGTGTATTCTTGTATTTCTGCGCTGGTGTTTGTGGGACGGCCCATGTGTGTTTGCGTCTCGTCACCCTGGAGCCAGTCGTCCTCTCCTCTGACCCTGATCCCCGTCACCTGTCCGCTCAGATCACATACACAGACGTAGATGTACACACACACACACACACACACACATACACACAATTGCTGTGACCCTTTCCTGGAGTTGAAACCCAATCGCTGTTGCCAACCATGCAAA
>JAPSES010000102.1:3127185-3141034 GCA_029822895.1 Maxillicosta whitleyi | reverse complement strand
TCCTCTCCTCTGACCCTGATCCCCGTCACCTGTCCGCTCAGATCACATACACAGACGTAGATGTACACACACACACATACACACAATTGCTGTGACCCTTTCCTGGAGTTGAAACCCAATCGCTGTTGCCAACCATGCAAAACTTGCCAGCGCAGCAAGGTTTTGTTTTCTTTTTGTGGGTATATGTATGACTCTGAAGACCTACTGTTTGTAGTAAAACGAACTGAAGCTATATATGAATGTAAGTGGACTATGAAATGACTTTATTCATGGCTGTCCAGGGCTGCAGCTGTGAAAAGGGCCAATCTTGTGACGTATGTACAAATAAGTCACACAGATAATGTCAATAAATAAAAAAATATAATGGCTTAAATGTGAACAGTGTGAACATCTAATCAGGTTTATGTTGTGAGTTGTGATTATCTGCATTGTGAAATATTAACTATAGTAAAACAGTAACAGTGGGGTCATTCCGTGCCAACTCACCATGGCGCCCTTCGTTCATGTACTGGATTTTCTTGGGGGGGGGGAATCCATGTAACCATCCAACAAATCAAAAGGATATTAAACACCTTGGAATTGTTTTCACTTTTTAAAAATTATTTTCTGTAATAATCTCAATCCCTATCACATCTCGATTGTATTTGGCCCTGTGTAAAACACTGACTGCAATGGGTATTGTTAAATATACCTCCAGAACTGATATTTTGGCTGTATGTTTTCCAAATAGAATTTTATGATGATTTAATTTGCCTGAAAATGTTTTATGATATGGGATAAAAGATAAGATATGATATAAGTTGTTATTTTACTCTTTCAACAAGCCTTTTATATATATTTTTTTTAAACAATAGCCTAAATGTATTGAGTTTCTGCCATGTTAACGGTGTATTTGATATTTGTGAGTAGTGATGACAGTTGTCTTTTTTTTTTTTTCAAGAGCATCCATGACATGAACAGAACTTTTTCTAGTTCATGCTATGGACATGACATGACAACTGTACTCACCACTCACAAATCTAAGACCCCATCTCAGATCATTATTGTATGTCCTGGAGGTATGTTCAGATCAACTGGAATGTAGCCCTTTGCAAAGCCCTCCATTTCTTTTTGCCACATTTTACATTCAGTGTCTCCACGCTCATGTCCTATAGAAGCTCATACATCGCCCTCTCTTTTCTCAGGACTCCAAGTCATCATCTGGCCGCTCCAGCATGCCGCGATGTCGGAACTCTGTCGCCACGACCACATCAGAAGACCAGCCACACATTGGTAACTACCGGTTACTGAAAACTATCGGCAAGGGCAACTTCGCCAAGGTCAAACTGGCACGGCACGTCCTCACCGGAAAAGAGGTAGGCATGCGCACACTGGCTCGAACCAAAAGCTTTAATCCTTCTTTTGTTTCCAATTAGAGCCGCCTTGACTTTCTGAACCCTGGATATCTATATTTAGCTCCCTAAGTCATATTCCAGAAATTGCTTTAGTATTCCCTCAATTTAACTACAGACCGGATTCACTCTTATAAATGAAAGGAAGATGCAACCTTAATCTTCTGCTCAGCAAAGTGAAGCGAATATTGCTTTTAGTGTTCTGCTTAAAATAAAGCACCACATAACTACCATGAGAAGTTATTTGTGGGTGAAAACCTTGTTTCTCCTTGTTTATTGGTTTAATTCCAAGCCACTTACTTGTAGTGTCTGTTTAGGTAGAAAAGAGGCAGTAAAAAGGGTGATTCTTAAGAAAATGGTTCCAGCATACCTCAAGTATTGCACACTGGGACAGATGCATTTTTCACAACATATCACAGGGAACTAATTTCACTTACAAGTTTAAATTGAGTATTTTTTGACACTTTAAAGGAAAAAGAGAGGACATCGGTTTATTTCCCTCATTATGCTATTAGTTAAGTAATTGCAACATGAATACAAAAACCTAATTTAACCCTTTCTTTTTAATACAAAGCACTTTTGTTTAAATCTGAAGTAGAGGAACTTTGCTTAAAACATCACACCTAAAACAAAATCCTGCTGCTGTGTTAGTGAGCAGATTTATCTTCTGGTTTGTGTTTGACTTGGATTACCAAGCGCCCAGCAAAATTAGCTACGAGGTTATGCACCCATTTTCTTCTTATTCTTTGAAGCTCTTAAATGTTCTCAAAGCTGGAAGGCATAACCCAAACATGTGTTATTTATACGTTAACGTGTACTAACGCAACAATTATTGCTGAGTTGTGTAAACAGGTTTCCCACATTTTCCATCTTTAGTGTGATGTGTTAAAATACTGTAATGACACCTGCATCTTAGGAGTGTTTTCCTCACACGGGTGTAAAACATATTACATATCTAATTACAGTGTTTCAAAGGATGCTCTTTCAAAGTACTTTTTAACTCACTGGCCGATACGCCATGAGCTGTAGTGAAGACGCTGTGTTGGTCGTTGTCTTCAGTTTCTTTAGCAATTTCTTTAAACACCTTCTCCAACAAAACTATAGGTTTGGAGCTCTTAATGTTTTATTTTAAGTAGGTTTCATTTTAAAATGTCCAAAAATCAACAAGTATTGATCTATTTCTTATTACTCTCTAACTTTTCAAACTTTGTTGGAAGTTCAGTGTCAGTCCTTTGTTTATCTTGTTTATCTAAAAAAAAAATACAACTACTGGATTCATTTCAAATTATATATGTAGCTTCCTTAGGATAATGTCCACAAAGCCTGTCCACAGTTTTGAAAAATTTAGATTTTTGAATTCACAATTTTTTGAAATATTAAAATAATTGCCTTTACTTATAATGGGGCATATTTTAATAGCTTATAACATGTAAATGATTAGATATATAAATATAGTTAATATTGGGCACTGATCAGAAGTCCCTTTCATTTAACCTCTATTGGGAGATTAATCTCCTCCATCAAGACCACAGGACTCCAACATAGCAGCAGATCCTTAAAACCTCACAAATGTAAGTTGTTATTGATACTTGATCGAACATGCTGGTGATCTACAGGATCATTGGTCCTAGTTTTATATATTTTTAGCAACTAAATAAAATATTTAATATATTAAAATGAGACAAAACCATTGCATTTTTTTCCTCTGGATGCATTATGGTAATGAATTTGAGAGCCAAAAAAAAAACATGTACCAAATACTGAACTGTGCAACATGAAAGGTAAAACTAGACTGTGTTTGTTATTTATGAGTTAAGGCTGTCTGCTTTAGAATCATCTAGAAAAACACCTAACATTAATCTTCCTTCCTGGTTGTTGCAAATAGTGGAGTATCATGCTGTGATGCTCAGTAGATCTGGTCTGAACCGAGGCTCGTGTGCCCTCACAGACAGTACATCTGCTGCTGCAGATTAGATCACCATTGTCAGCGTGAATGGGGAAGTCTAAATATCTCCGGCTTACTGTAACCTCCAGATGTGATGTAATTTAGTGCTCTGTCCCTTTAAGGGAAAAGCTGTGTCTGCAGTGAGTCCATGCTGGGTTCTGTCTGAGGCCCAGTCAAATCAACTCGCAGCCTGTGAGAGAGCGAGAGAGGGGTGGGCGGGCTCTGTCAATGTGTGACGGCTCTGTGCCTGACACCCTGATAACACTCCATGTGACTGGCTACCACACACACACACACACGCATATATACAAAGAAAACAAGGGAGAGTCAGAGGGCATGAAAGAGTCAGACAGGCACAATCAGAAAGACAAGTGAAAGAAAGGAGTTAGTTGACAGTGAAAGAGAGAATGGGAGAGAAAAGTAAACGTCCTCTTTCTGTGTTCTTGTGAAGAGATAATTCTTTGTTTCCTTGCCTTTGCTCTTCATGTCCTCTTCTGTTTTTCTCCCGTTCTCACTTTGCATTTGTCCCATCTGCCTGCTTGTGTGTTTGATTTTTGCCACTTTCTTTCATTTTCAGTGGTTTTTACCACTGTTTGCTGTTGGATTATGAACTATAGACCTCATGATTGCTTGGGTATAAACCATGAGTCAGCTCTGCGTTTGTGTCTCTTTTCTGTCATATTATACAATAGTTGCCTGCTGTGATTGTGTGTTTATCACTTAATGCTGAGAGATTGTATCTGTGTGTGTGAGGGTGTGATATGTCCAAAAAAGATAGCAGTCTGTGTGTTTTTGCTCCACTTGATGTGCTCACAGTCCTGTTGCTGTGTGGGTTTGTGTGAGGAGAATGGTCCAACACTACTGTGTAATAAATGAATAAAAGTGTAATAATAAATGGTCACGTTTCTTGTTTTTCTTCTAGGTGGCTGTAAAGATCATTGATAAGACACAGCTCAACTCCTCCAGTTTGCAGAAGGTGGGTCTGTGTAAAGGACACACACACACACACACACACAGAGTGAGGCATAAAACTCAAACCTCAGACCGTACCCTTTCTCTCCAAAGTCACTCTTCCTCCCCCACTAGTGTTTCTTGTCTGTACTTTCTCTCTGTCTCTGTCTTTCCCTTCCACCCTCCCTCTCCCTCTTTTCTCTCTATTTCTTGTTCTCTGAAGTGGTCTAGTTTTCAGAGAGAGTTTTAATTACAGGAAACAAGCTGCAATTACTTCTTTGATCGTGGCAGGGTGGGGTCTGTCCACTCACATGCACGCTCTCTAACCATGTACACTTACACAGCGAACACACACACATCAAATAACCATGCATCAGCAGATGTAAGACATAAAACATACAGTAGTGTGCAAATGTGACAGACCACGTGACAAGACATTGGAAAGACGAAGCAAAGACACTGAAAGGAAAAATGGAACATAAATCCAATGATGTCTGGTCACTGGTAAAACACACAAAATATTAATTTATGGATGTTGGTTTGGAGCTCTGGATTTTTTTATTCTATACAAGTCAGTTTTATTTTAAAATCTCCAAAAACCAACAATTATCAATCTATTTCTTATCTTGATGATTGATCTTGATGATGTTTTTTTTTTTTTTTAATCATGTCTTCTTCATACAGGACTAGTATTACCCATGGACCTCTGGTAATTTGTAATATTTGCAGTTTTTCTGTGATCTTAATCCCATGTGAATCTACCATATCTGTAATTTGTAAAGTAAGAATTCCACAGCAAATTACCAACCCTGTTTCAGCTCTCTTCCCTCTTTCCTGGTTGACTGTGGAGGCCATGCTAAAGTGATGATGAATAAAAGTTTTTCTGGCTGCAAATTCAGGAGGCTCAGGTCGTTATATGGCATGGAAAGAACAAATTTAAATCCTTCAGGAGAGAGAATTTTAGATGGTAGATGACTGTGTATAGAAAGGAGCTTTCAACCAATATCTGCAAGTGATAATAGAGAAAATCAGAGTCAGGGATTAAAGTCAATAAATTTGAGTAAAACCAGGGTTCACATGAAACACAGATGCAGGGTGTTCATTTCTAAATCGGCTGAGGTTCCAAGGTTATGTTCATCTTGTGTGCACAAAGCTTCAGTCATAATTGAGATGAGCTGAAATAGCACACTACAATGCCCAATATGGAGGGGAAGGCTTACATTTACTTCTGTGATCATGGATTTCAAAATGCGTAATTTTCTTACACTATGTTGACTTATCAGATGTGTTTTTTTTTCCCCAGAGAGTGTGTACTGTTTTACTTTAATATCATCCTTGAAAGGAGCAAGTCATGATAGCACAGCAGCTGTTAATGTTGTGCATCAGTGTAGGGTTATGTGTCACAAAATATTTTCAAGTTTGAAAGTTTCTAAGTGTCTCATTGTAGTGTCACTTTGAGTTAAATGGCTCCAGAAATATGCAGTATGCCCAGAGTACACTAGGCAGTAGGCTGAGTAGGATATCTGTTCATTAGCAGCTGAAGTCCTTTCCCATTAGATACCCTGTTAACTCGAGAACGTTGAATTTGTGCAGGTGGAATTGGTATTTGTAATGTAAAACTGCTCGTTATATGTCTAAAATCCAAAAGAATGCCTGACTTTCGGTTTAAATGAGTAGAGTATTGCTTCAGTTACTGCAAGTATGTCATCACTGTTTGTTTTTGCTTCCTCTCGAGTAATCTGATCCATACACAGGAAATAAATGTTGATTCTATTGAACGTTTTTTCAGCTCGAGTCCGAACTGTAATATGAGAAGGATTACTGAAAATCACATATGAAATATGCAGCTTTTTTTTCTTCAGTGCTGCCCACTCTGGTGTACACTGAAACAACATGCAATGTATCCAACCCGATAGAAATCAAGGGGACAAATCAGAATGTGAAAATGCCTGCTGAAAATTATAGAGCACCTACTCGTGTTTAATGCTGTGAAGGGAAAGCAGAAAAGTTTTAGTTTCATCATGTTTGGCAGCGATTGTAATTAAAACTGTCAGTCACATCTTCAACCATCCTCCCTCTCCTACGACATCTATGAATAGCTCAAATCCTGCACAAGGGGTTAGATTTTCTTCAGTGTATACATGAAGTCAAGAGGAAAGTCAAGTGTTTACGTTCAGTATGCTGACCAATAAGTAATTTGCAATTATGTCAAAAACTATACGCATACTCTGTAACAGCAGGTGCATGTATGTTGAATATGTATGCAAATCACTTTAATATCACCTCACATCTGGTAGCATATCTGACATAGCGCCTTGTGTTACTTGTTTCTCACAGCTCTTCCGAGAGGTGAGGATTATGAAGATGTTGAATCACCCCAACATAGGTGAGTCACTCAGAAGTTTCCACTTTTCCCCCCCATCATAATCAGCAAGATATAATCAGAATACTCAAGTCAGATGATAATAGTCTTTCCCCTTTTCTCTTTCATCTCATTGTTTTTGCTTTCACTCTGCTGTTCATTTTTCCCACCTCCTCCTTTTCTCTGTCCACTTATCCCTTGCCTTTGCTTGTCTTTCTCTACCTACAGTCAAGCTCTTCGAGGTGATAGAGACAGAGAAGACTTTGTACCTGGTAATGGAGTATGCTAGTGGAGGTAAGTGTGTGTCACTGTGAAATCATTCCCCCTGAGGCTTGGCACTTTGGATGTTAGAGTCATATTGCTTCCCACCAGCACAATCTGTGGCTTCCATGGCCTGTTTTTTTTATTGTCAGAAACAGCCTGTTTTGTTCATATATGTGGGATCTTTTATTAACACCTGATAATGGCTGTTCGTTGAATAATAAAGCAAAGAATGTGACAAACTGTTACTAGTATATTTTATTTTATCCTTGAAGCAAACAGAAACAAGTGGTGCCAGGCACAACAAACTTCCATCTCTCGCATCTATTTCACCCATTAGAAGTAAATGCAAAGATTTTTAAAGAATTATAAACGATTTGAACTTTGACCTACCTTTCCCAAAATGGAATCACATCTATTCTAGGTCATTGCCAATCTAGAAACCTAATTTGGTATGAAGTGATACCAGTAGTTTTGCTGCTAAAGTGTTAACAACCAAACTATCTAACTAACCAAAACAAAAGCAATACCCCTTGCTTCTCCTTCATTGGGGTGCGAGGGTAAAACTATTCTCTTAAGGACACCAGCTTTGACTGACTTAGACCCTTTAGCTCTTTGGATCCCAAAGGATAATATTGAGTTGAGTGTCTCATTGACCCAGTACTCTGGATTTAAGAAGACACGCATCAGGTTCCAACACTAAATCTGCTCTCCTCTTCTTTCTCTCATCTCCCAGGAGAGGTTTTTGATTACTTGGTGGCCCACGGCAGGATGAAGGAGAAAGAGGCCCGTGCCAAATTCAGACAGGTGTGTGATGGGAAAATGTGTAAACATGTCTAATGGATATTTAATTGTATGTTGGATGCAAATGTTTGTTTTCTGTGTAGTGATTTGAAGGAAAGGAGATTTTGTGTAGTTTTTTTTTTTTTTTCAGGATTTATGCAGTCTTAAATCTTAGAAGCTGAAAATGGAGAGGAGAGAATGCGCTGTGCAATGCATTTTTTCCCCAAACACCTTTTAACACTGATGGAAAATTGATCAAATTTTCCATCCAGTTCTGTGCAGGTTTAGGTCATGTTGCATTGCTTTTATTCCTTAGATTTCATTAACTGTAACAAACCTGTTTGAACAGTCATCGTTCAAAGTGACATGTGCTTCATTTATTCACTAACTTAACTTGTTAGTACTTAAGCCGTCAACCATATCTAATTTATTAGGGTTATACTGTTAAAGTAGACCATGTCAATTACTAAAATGCTTTAAATAATTTACGGTAGATCATTAAAATGTAAACAGTTGAGAGGATCGCTTAAATTTTGCATCCCTAGCATGTCCTCACGTTTGCTACCTAATAAAATCCTAATGAAGACTTCTCTGTGTCTTGAACTCATTTTCTCACCTCTCTAACTCTGTCCATCTCCCCCCCTCCCTCTTTCTCATTCTCACTCACTATTTCACTCTCCAGATTGTGTCAGCAGTGCAGTATTGCCATCAGAAGTGTATAGTACACAGAGACCTCAAGGTGAGAACACACATTATTGAATTATATTGAGTGACAAAGCAAGGGCAAGCAAAGCCTCTCTCTCTCTCTCTCTTTCTCTGTCCATTAATCTTCACATGATTTAGATTTTTGAGATGAAATCCCACCCCCATGAATCAGCAAAGGTTAATCACAAAGATGATATAATATCCCTCTTGTGGTGCAGGGGTTTACCCATGTGTCAGAACACATGCGCCGTCTGCCACTGTGTTTCCCCGCTATCCTCTTATTTCATTGTCCCCTTATTTAGAATTTTTTTTCCCTTTCAGTGTTTGACTCCTCTTTGGTGCTACTGAAATTTTTCCAAAACACACAAAAATAATGTTTCCAGGTCATTTTGGTTCATAGTATTATGCAGAATGGTAAATCCTCTTACTGTGCTAGCAGGCAGACCTGTAGACACGACATTATCATGATTACTGTTACAGTAACGCCACAGAAACCTCTCAGTCCATCGAAGATTTGCCACAGTGATGTTTATTTTTGTTAGTGTAAGCAACATTTGCAATGACTTGACAAAATATTTTCTGCTTTGTTCACAGGTAATGATTGCATTTATGATCTAAAAAAAAAAAAAACACTATTGAGAAAATTCATGGCTTATGTGGACAGACAGTTCTCATTACTGTAATGCATGCCATCCTGCACTTTGTCTTAATCACTGCTTATCTGAGGATTGTAATGTCAAATCAGTCACAGATTTACCTCTAGTATATCCTATGCTGCAAATGCACATCCTGATGAACCTACAGTTCACATTGAAACTAGAAAAACAAAGACTTAAGTATAGCTGCCATCATGTCTTCGATCTCGCCCCTTTATACTAGGGATGCACCGATACCACTTTTTTCCAGACTAAGTACAAGTAATTACATTTGAGTACTTGCCAATGCCAACTTCCGATACCAGTACTTAATTTTCCCATTATAGTTCTTAATTCCTTTTGAAAATGTGCTTTATTGTTGTTGTCATTAGTCTGACTGGAACAAAGTGCTGCTACTGGCATTTAATGCGTCGGAATGAGCGTTTCTCAATCAATCCAGGGGGCGCTGCTCTTAATTAACTATACTGGCCAAATACCACAAAGAAGAGTAAACTTCTAAACTCAAACATGGCAGAGGTAAACCGGCCCACCAGCCCTGGGTAGTTGTCAATAATATGTCAGTTTTTTAGTCGCACTTTGAACAGAACCTCTACCTTCACGGAAAACGGACAGAATTGTGTACACAGAGGACCATCTATGGCTTTTACGTTACTTCCAGTCTGTTACTTTTTTCACAGTTTTTTAGTGTGAAAAATCTCCACACTGCTAACATTACTCGTCCGTACCTGCTGAACTTAACTGTGAATGTCACGCTGCCATAAGTGGTATCGGTGCAGTTGTATCAGAGTATTTTTACACGTACAAGTACTTACGCTCAGTATCGGATCTGATACTGGAATCTGTATCCATGGATCCCTACTTTATACTGTACTGATGCTTCTTTTTCTACAGCAGCCCCTTAACAAGCAAACATAAGAATGTCCATATTTGTAAGAACTTAGAGTTCATCTTAATTAGCCATATAAAAATTAAATCTGCCAGAAAAAATTAAAAGCTCGTGCTCATTTATTTCTAAGGTCAGAGCCTGGAGATGATGTCAGTTTTGTATTTAATCTGCGCATACACACACAAGCTGCAGAGTATTCAGAGCAACTGAAAAGGAGAGCACACCTGTTGCTAGGCAACCCCAGCCTCCTTTTTCACTAGCTCACTCTAGGCCTAGGATACACACAGAAAAAAACTGTGCTAGCTCCCTTTGCCCATTGTGCTGCATGTAGGCCTCAGTCTATTACTCTGTAAACCTAATTCTCTATGCATTTGGGTTTCTTCATTTACTCTATTGTGTGTGTACCCTGTTACTGCCAAGTGTTTACTGTCAGTAATAAGGTAGAATATATTTGCTTCAAACTCACAAGTACAGATACTACATGATAGGGTAGCCTGTTTGTGAGGCTTCGGCCATTGTTTGGAGGAAGTTCAATGAAAAGCATTTTTGTATGTTGAATATCACGTTACTATATGACAAAAAAAAATTCCAAAACCCTCCCTCTTTTTTAAAGCTGGAGAGCCCCAAGCTAACTTAGAATGGGAACAGCAGAATTAAAGCAACAACATAAAAGTTAAACTGGGTACTGAATTTTGAGACATTTGTGCCATTAACAGAATTGCTTAGATACTATCAAGTAACAAAAAATCTTTTTTCATTCAGTGTGAAATTTCAGTTTTTATTAGCTTCATTCTGCATATATGTTTGACATGAAAAAATATTTCATATGCATGTATTTACGTATAATGCTTAGTATTGTGTTTTGAGACACAGGCTGCTTTGCTGGCCTTGGTGGAGGCCTGTGCTCTTTGAATGCTTTTCTAGTTTGTTATGTACCATTATGTATTTACAGGTCACATAAAGCCTTGAGGGGAAAAAAAAAACGTCCTTCTCTTCTTCTACCTGGGCTTGCTTTCCATTCTATTATCTCTTTCGTTTATTGTCTGTTTTAGTTCAGCTTCAATTCAATTCAGATACTTTACTGGCATGAATGACAGACCAATAGTGCAAAGGATTGTATAATTTCATTAATATAAACCAAATTATTTTGCAGAATAAAATAAATGAATAAATATGCGAGAAAATGGCAATAGAAATCTCATGCTTTGTCTTTGCTCTTATCTTTTTGTCATTGTATCCCAAACACTCTGTCTGCAGGCAGAGAACCTGCTGCTGGATGCAGACATGAACATTAAGATAGCAGACTTCGGCTTTAGTAATGAGTTTACTCTCGGGAACAAGCTGGACACTTTCTGTGGCTCCCCACCCTACGCTGCTCCAGAGCTGTTTCAAGGCAAGAAGTACGACGGGCCAGAGGTGGACGTTTGGAGCTTGGGGGTGATCCTCTACACACTGGTCAGCGGTTCGCTGCCTTTTGATGGACAGAACCTCAAGGTCAGAAATGGGAGAGTGTGCACTTGTGTGCATTTGTATGTATTACATAATTGTATGTCTGTATTCTGTGGGTGGTTGTAGTATTTGTCATTCTGGTTTCTGTTCCTTCTCCCCTACGGATTATAGTGAATGTGCAATTGTGATTATTTATTATTATTATTTATTCTCAAAGTTGTTTTTTAGGTGGTGTGATGCACAAACTGGCCCTGAAATTTGGTACTTTATTCAGTTTAGTTTTCAAACAAAAGAGATTAAACACTGCCTTTGAACTGTAGTTATTCACACCACCTATCACACAGTGCAGTCAGTACCCATATGACTCATTCTGGAAGTGCAGACACATTTTGGGTGGGCGATATGACATTGAATGCGGTGATATTGATATTAACATGCCTGTGAACAGCCAACTGGGCTTATCAAGAATGTCTTTGCACACTGCTGTTATGGAGTTTGGTTTAACACCTACGTTTCTGCTCTTACTATTTATTTAACTCAGGCCTCTGATTTAACTCACAGCTTATCATTTCTGTCGTTTTTAAATGTAGCATCACAAAAGCATATGAAACATTGATGCTGAATTGTTTTGGAGCTTCATATAATTCCATTGACATTTTATCTAGGCTGGACTAGTTCATAGATTTTTATGCAAATTCAACGCCTAATTGTGCAAGTTCATTGCTTATCGGAGGATTTTATTCTAAATCTCAGCCATGACACAGCCTTCATTCATAGATTCATCTCCATTAGTGTCTTAATAATGCAAACTAATGAGACCCCTCTAGAGGGAAGTGCAGAATTACAGAGGTTAATGAGTTTAGTGCAAGCCGTTAAATATGGTGTGTGAATAAAGAGCACTGAAGAAAATTACATATTGATGTGATTAATGTTGAATATGTTGGCTATATCAGTGCTTTCAACATACAAATTGAATTGTGTCTAAAAAAATTTGCAGAAAACGTTTTTTTTTTAAATGCACCCAGTGTCTGTCTGTAAATAGTTGCACTTGGTCTGCTAATCCAAGTGTAAAATTTAGTAATATAACAACAGTGTAAGTCATTATTAACCAAATGATAGACTTTTACCCCTAGTAAACTTCAGGGTAAATCCTAGTATAGCCTGTATGTTCATTCTACATGTTCTGTTGTTCTTAAGGCCTGTTGTTGATTCTCTGTGCTTTTGTCCATCCTCAGGAACTGAGAGAGCGTGTGCTACGTGGCAAATACAGGATTCCCTTCTACATGTCCACAGACTGTGAGAACCTGCTGAAGAAGTTCCTGATTCTAAACCCCTCTAAAAGAGGCAGTCTTGAGGTATGGTTCATTGCACTGTGGCAAAAAAAAAAAAAAACTGCATTTAGAGACAGGACACAAAAATGGGACATTAGAGGTTAAATTATTCAGATTGTTCAATATTTAAAACAACTTGACTATAGCTCCTTAAAACTTGGCAGTAACACACAAGAGGTACTTGAGTTTCATCTGTTATGTTCCTAACATAAAATGTTATGTGCAGCATGACAGTAATATATGGTATACCAGGCTTGCTTTACCAGCTACATGTGAGTTTGTAGCTGAAGTGTAAAATGGCCTCTAAAGGCATAGTAAATACATGTTACCGTGGGATTTATGGGTTACTAAATTGAATGCATAATATTTTTTGATTAATTTAATTTGGATGAATACCATGAAAACAAACAATCACGTTTACTGCTTGCATTCCTTTCCCCAGTTCTCTTAGCATAATATCATTTTTGCTTGATCTTTTCCTTGTTTGACCTACTTAACGTTATGATGGCCCTGTAAAAATAAAGAAAACTAAAGCCCTAGTGCTAGAATTTATTTTCATTTGCACCTGCTGTAGAGTTTGTGTGTGTAAACAGGGAGTCTTAACAAACTTAAGCTATTTTGATTTGCATTTGATAGGCAAGTCTATTTCTTTTTTTGAAATTTAAGTTTATAGAAATACCCTTTTAACTGTGTTAAAGTCAGGTCTTTATGCAACTTTATTTGCCTGAGGCTCTGTGAAGTAGTTTGTAAACCTGTCTATGAAACATGACTCTACAGTCCATTTATCAAGATTAATTTGCATATTGAAGATAAAGTACACCTGATTTCTTTCGCCATGAAAAAAGGAAATCTATTGACTTATATTTCTTAGTAATGCTTCACTCCCCCCCTTCTTTTCTCCCTGTTAACCTTTTCTCCTTCTTCCCTTTTTGCCCCTTTATTCTTTGTGACATCTTGTGTCCTCTTCTATTTGTCTCACTGGCTTGCTCCCAGCAGCAAATAATGAGGGACCGGTGGATGAATGTGGGCTATGAGGAGGATGAGCTGAAACCTTACATCGAACCGCAGCCAGACTATAAGGACCCCAGGAGGACAGGTAGGGGCACAAGAACCAAAAAAGAAAGATAAA
>JAPSES010000102.1:3101743-3126001 GCA_029822895.1 Maxillicosta whitleyi | reverse complement strand
CACACAAACACACCCACACAGGCACACTATACTACAGATGTTCCTTTTCTCTCTAGACTTGAGGATAATTTATCTCAAGGAGTGTAACAGACCTACAGTAAGTTCTTGTTTCTAATTATAAACCGGTTTTGCTGCGTGTGCGCAGACATTATGTTGCAGATGGGATTCTCTCAGGAGGAGATCCAGGATTCGGTGGTTAACCAGAAGTACAACGATGTGATGGCTACATACCTACTACTGGACTATAGGAACTCTGAGGTAATAGTGTTCTACTTAATAAAAGTGAATTAGTCCTTTAGTCTTATAGTTTGATTTCGGTGTACTTTATATTAGTTTACAGGTGCTTAAGGTCTAAAGACTTTCAGAATTTGGTACAATTTAGTTTGGTTTTATTCAGGTTTCATTTCAGTTTTTCAGAGTTTATAGCCTTTTGCAGTGATTTTACGTAGTATCTCAAGAAAGAAGTTTAATTTTGTGATCATTTGGAAATTCATATTTTTCCTCTGAGTCAAAAATCTGAACTTAAATTTGCATAAAATTGTAGCCATTTTGTAATGGCTCTAAATAATAAATAATAATATGTAAAACCCTAGCATTCCTTCATCTTATTTCTCACACATGTATCAAACACGTGATCTCCTGTGAGTTCCTATCATTTCTGAATTTTACTGGATGTATTTATGATCAAAACATTCAGTGTTCTCATAACAGTACCATGTAAAAGCCCTATTTTAGTCCTTAATGTTTGTGTTGCACACAGTCTCTTAGATCTCCTCCTTATGCGCATGATTTTCCTTTTTTCCTCAGCTGGATGAAGGTTTTATCAAGCCTCGACCAGGAAGTGATGTAAGCAACATAAACGCTCCCTCCCCGCCTCACAAGGTACAATAAGAACCCAGATTTTATTGCTAACGCATAAAGCAGTGTCCCAGCGCCCTTCAGGACTGTTGCAGGTTTATTTGTAAAAGCATTGGTATTGTAACAGTGGTTGTTAGTGCAGCTCTCCTGCTGGCATACTAATGCCCCCAAGTGTGTTTACATTCCCTGATGCATACAAACCTCACTCTGACCTCTGTTCGTCTTGCTTCTCTTAAGGTACAGCGCAGTGTGTCATCCAACCAGAAGCCTCAGAACCGCAGAACCACCGACCAGGGTGAGACTTGTGTGTGTTGGGTGGGGGCAGTGACATGGTGAAGCTGGGGTTTGAGATGGTAATGGTGAGATGGAAATTTGGAAGAAAACATGGATTAGAATGGGATTAAGTTCAGGGATGGAAATGCAGAGCTGAGTGATGCGGACCAAAAAAACACATCTCTTTATATCTCTGCCAAATGACAATACACCGTATATTTTCTATGTAGTGGGCTTAATGTGCAGTGAGAATACACGGCTGTGATTCATATTTATGCAGACATCTTGGCCCACTATTAGGTTTGTTATTTTAGCAACGTAACAATGAATGGAACAAATGGAATTCTCAATCTCTGTAATAATATTCAACCAGGATATATGGGAAGTATGTACAGCATCACAAACAACTGATTCAGGAAAAAGCACATACAAACCAACCCCCCCACCCCCTTTACTGTCTGTACACATCTGTAACTGAACACTGACTTTGGTCATTTATGGCTGATTTTTTTTTTCAAGTGTTTTTAATACTGCATATATTTCCTGCATATTTCTTGTTGTAGCTGAAGAGAAGAAACTAAGAAAAAAAAAGTATTTTCATTACAACTGTGACAAAACACCGGTTTTTATAGGTTGTCGTGCTGTGTCTGAACTTTCCTACTCGGCTAATATGATTTTAAAAGAGCCAAATGCCAATTTAAATACAGTATTTTTCCATAGAGAATTGTAGTTTTCAGGATTGGTGTTACTAGGCTAACTAGTGTATCAGTTTATAATTAGCCTTTAGCCCAGTCTGTTTGGTTTTGTTAGTTTACTTAAAATCTCAATTAAAATATTTCAAAATGACTAGAACTGTAACATGTACTTTCCTGACTTAATACTTGCAATATATTAAACATTTATAACGATATTTAAAATTGGGGAAGTAGGTAATATAAGGGTAATAAATGGTATTATTTGCCGATCCCATCATATTCCATTTATCAACGTAACATTTCTGTTCAATTTTAGTTGTGACTATTTCACCGGAATGAAAACATAAAAATATATCAGTTCATCATGAAACTGTGTTGGCCTGCAATAAGAGACACACTAACATGGTGTACATCAGGGGTCACCAACCTTGGTCCTCGAGATCTACTATCCTGCATGGTTTAGATGTATCCCTCTTCCAACACTTGATAGTAGATCTTGAGGACCAGGGCTGGTGACCCCTGGTGTACAAGGCATTTAGTACATCATCAAACCATATGGACATAACTGGTATTGATTCATTCAGTGTCTCAACTGAAAGAAGAAACCAGATATACAACAGAATTTGCTTTTTGTGGACATCTGTGGTTGTGTTGTGGAAAAATAAGCAGAGTGGACAGAAGGGAGCAGGATGCTGAGCCAAAAAATTATGTAAGAGTGACAGGTGGGCACGATATAGTGCAGTCGTAGTCACTCAGACCAATACTCAGGTTAATAAATATAAAGTGAGTCTTCTGTGAAGAGGAAACAGGAAAACAGAAGACATGAGTCTGGTGATGGCGGTCTGATGCACTTTGTTTTTTCTTTCCTTAGGCTCCTCCTACTCTAAGAGGGGGGGTCAAGGAGATAACCGCACTGCAGGGGAGGATTCTGGGAGAAAGAGTTCATCGGGCAGCTCCACTACCAAGGTGCCCGCGAGCCCCTTGGTCCCCTCAGACCGCAAGAAGAGTGCCACACCATCCACCGTGAGACCTAGCACCCACACTGCTGACATGACACATTTATGTGCTACAAGTGACGCAAAGAAACAGCAGCATATCATGATTATATGTTGCTGATATTAGTACATGTATAAACAAGCGCTGTGACAAGAACAATCATTTGACGTGCTGAAAAAAGGATAAAAACATGTTATTGCAGAGTTAATGTTTTTCGATTTTTGTCTCTTATGTGACATCTATCTGTCTTAGGTGTATAAAAATAACTTGTGTTTCAAATAGAAATGTGGAAACAGGTAGAAGATTTTAGTATTATTATGTTTTTTTCTTTAATGTCTTCCTGTACATGTCACAGGCCTCTTCTTGAGACTGTACTTTACTTAGTTGACTCTCCTTAGTCTCTATGGTCTTGTGTGTATTGTATTAGTATCTGCATTGGTTAAATCTCAGTATAGAAGCACCTGACATGAACTTGGCATAGAGCTAAGATGAACTGATTATACCACTGGGGAAAATTTTTGTATGGAATTAAAGAATGCAGGAAAAAAAGTTACTATTTTTCAATCATATGGTGTTGACATTTATTTTGACAAGCTGCGGAATAGATGGAATGAAAATGTTTACAGTCATGCTCTAGGGAATTAACTGTAATTATCCTAAAATAAATGAGAAGCAAATTCAAGGCGTTCCTAAGAAGAATCCATCAGTCATAATGGTTTGTTTGCCTAATACAGAACCTTTATGTGCCTTTTGGCTTTATCTCATTCTTTATTATTTAAATGTCTTTTTTTTTTGGCCTTATTTGTTGCAAATTCTGCACTTATGTTTTCTGTCCGGCCCCCTTAATTTTAAGTGGTTAACATTCCTTTTATGTCACCTTTTATTTATTTCAGAATAGCATTCTGTCCACTGGTACCGGTCGCAGTCGGAACTCTCCTCTGACTGAGAGAGCCACGCTGGGTCAGGGGATTCAAAATGGCAAGGACAGGTAAAAACATCGATACATTTACATGAGATCACTAAAGAATGATGTTGACAAAGGAAAAGGCAAGTAGACTCATAAATGTGTGCTCTCACACACACTTCTTTTCATTATTGGCAACCCAAGTAGCTGCTGTGAGGCATCGCTACTTCCTCACAAACACACACATAATCCAAACACACTCACCGTGGTTTGTGAATGAAGCACTTCCACAGCTGTCTGAGTGAATCCCAGACCTTGGCTGGTACTCTCCAGAGCTCTGCCAGCTGGCTCAGGGAGGCTCGCAGCTTTCCCCCAGGGCGGGGTGTGAGCCCTCCTGGACAAGGAAATCAGGCCCTCCTGAGAATTTAGGCCAAACCTTCAGTAGATTACAGATTACCCATGATGAGCTGATGGAGGCCTGCCAGTCACCGCAGGCAGAACTCAAAGGACACACAATTTCTTATATGACACACATGTACTCGTACACACGCCGGTCGTCAAACTTCTTTTCCTTTTAACAAAAATAATACATTTAAGGTTTTGTTCTAGTATAAGTACGACTTTAAAAATAACAGGTAAGGATTTAAACAAATACAAATTCAACTAAAGTTCGATCATTTATTAATATAGTATTTTTTTTTTTAATGAAATTAACTTAATAAAGATTTAACCCTTTAGATCTGGCCACAAATCAAACTCCCCTCATATTTTCAGTTTGCTACTTTTCGTTCGCGCCGTGCACATTGTGATATTCCCTCCCTGGCTCCTTCTGTCATCATTCCCTGATATAATGCTTCCCTTAAATCTCACTTCCTCCCAAACAATTTAAAACAATATGGATAACATGTTGTTAAATGTCTGATGTAAACATACTACATATCTCACTCATGCTTAACCAGCCATATGCTTTTGTGCCTTTTCATAAGCATTAAACATAACCTCACACGTTTGGTGCAGTTTTCATTGTCATTACTGCTTTATTACTTGTTCATGCGTCTGTCTCAAATGACCTCCTTGTTCCCAACATAGTGATCTATCTACCCAATCACAACAATGAGGCATCAGATTGTAAAGTTTTACAAATATCCTTTTTTCCTCTTCTCCAAATTAAGCACTAAATGGAACAGAGCAGTCATTTGAGACAGCATTGCTTTTATTTATTTATTTATTTTTTTTGTACTGTGGGTCACTTAGTCTTGGTAGACTCTGCTAACTTAGTGGTTTTCATCAGCTTTGACTAAAGGTTTTTAATTTGATCATCATTAATGCTCTGAAGTTTGGGCTTTTTTTTGTGTGTGAACCCCCTCCCCTTCCCAAATCTCTTTATTCTCTTTTCTTTTCTTTCCATTTCTGTTCTTCTTACTTTTTCCTCTTGTCCCTCTGGATGGACACTGATATTTTCTTAACACCTCCTTTCATTTCTTTTTCTGACTTTTCTTTTTTCCACTTCTTGTCTTTATATTATTCTTTCTTTTCTTTCCTGTCTCTCTAAGGAGATTAGGAAGACTTGTGATGGAATTTTAACTCTTACTGGCTCTATATGTTCCCTGTACCCACCTCTTAATAGGCTTACACCTACACAAAAATATCTACACACACAAGCTTAAACATACATGTCACACATGCTAAACTCTTGCCACATACTGGGTCGTCCAGTGAATGCTGTTATTTTTCCATCACAAGCTCCTAATCCCTGTCAGAAAGAGTATATGTGTTTCTCTCAGCTATGTGTTTGTTTTTTGTGTAATTAGCAGCTGTTTGGTTGACCTCTATAAATGTCCCTGTCTCTGTCATTGCTCATTCCTCTGTGCTCTCTCTCTCTCTCTCTCTCTCTCTCTCTCTGCTCAGCTATCTCTCTCCCTTTCTGTACCACTCTCCCCTGTCTCTTACTGTGTTTGTTTCTGTGTGTGGATAAAGTCAAGTTTGAGCTGTCAGCACTGTGTAGGGCTTTGTAGCCCGTAGCAACCTTGCTAATTAACAGAAGGTTCAGGAAATACCCAGTCTTGTTTTGCTTAAGTAATTCAATAAAAATTCTCTTTGTTCCTGTCGAGTTTAGATGGTGTACAGTGGAAAATAACAGGAAGCTAACAAGAGGAAAAAGTCAAGCACTTGACAAGCGGCTAAATTTACAACATGGACAAGCAGGGCGGTTCAGGTGTTACAAAAGTCATCCCATATCAGGACAGTTAAAACAGCTTTCAAATCAAGCATCTGTTTGTTTACATTCAGAGGATCTGCTGCTTCTTACTTATACATTCTTGCCCAAATAAGAGCTGAAATGTGTATTTTGTCCCACCAGACTCATAAATCTTACATTAACAGAAACAGACTTTACTCAAATGTTTGGGTAGGTGATCTCAGAGCTTCCTTAAACAGCATTTCACGTAAGCTGAGGAATCAGCTTGAGCGATTACTGTCCCAATTAAAACTATTGTAACACCCAAGGGGAATTTGAAGTATGCAGCCTGAATTTTTACTTTACATAGCTCCGAAGCAGGTTTGATGTTAATAGTAGTCTGTTATGCAAATTGATTACGAGTGAAACACTAGAGCATTACATGTATTTATTTAGTGATTTTATGAGTTTACAATTCTGTAATGTCAGTATCCTGTCTCTCTGTCTGTCTGTCTGTCTGTGATTTTTGAGTGTTTTTACTTCACTGGCTCTTACTTTGTCAGTAGTGCGTGTGTTAAAGTTGGTCTTTTGTGCTCTGTCACATAGATTTGACATCTAAGGATAAAGGAACAGAAATTCCATCTGTGATTTGTATTCTGTGATTCTCCTTGTTAAAGGAAGACAAAATGACAATAGCAGCAAAAAGACCAACTTTTGCTGTTATCTATTTTCTTGTCTTGTCTCTCGCTATGATCTTTTCTCTCCTCTGCGCTTTTCTCTCCCCCACCCCTCCCCCATTACTGTGTTTGATAAGTGCTGCTTCTAACCATGCTCCACCTCACTTCCCTGCCCACCTACACACGAACCCCGCCCGGAATGTTTGTATGTGTGCCTGTCACGTGTGTTTGATTGTATGTATCTGTCACTCGTATGTGGGTGTGTCTGCATATTGTATGTGTGTATGTGTCGGGCGGGGCACTCCTCCTCCTCTTCCTCCCCCCCCCTCCCTCCCAGCCTAAACACTCCGGGCTCCCGTGCCTCCACTGCCTCAGCCGCTGCCGTCCTCTCCTCCTCCTCTTCCTCGCGTCCCCGTCACCACAAGTCCCTGTCCTCCTCCAATCATCCATGCCCCTCTGACCTGCACGCACCACGGCCCAGGCAAGTCTCACTCACTCAACTCTGTCACACACACAGACAGACACGTGCTCACATCTCCCACGGCTCCCTTCCACACACTCGACACAGATAATCCTCACCTCCACAAGATCTAGATGAACAAAGAGGAAAAAGAAGAGGATAAAATCATTTGTTGGCTCTGCATCTAACACTACTGCTACATTAAAGGGGAAAGCACCAGCTTTGGACAAAAACAGCTCTGCCTCTTTTCCACACTGACTAAATCTGGCATATGTCAGATAAGTAGCAGCCAATATTTTTCACCCAAAATTGTAAAACTGAGCAAAGAGGTAGATTTCTTTTTCCCCAAAGAGTTGGTGTATTAGTTAAAAAAATGCTGCTCTGCTTTTGCATAACTCATAAACACATGATATTGAATAAGATATGTCTACAATTCAATGACTTCTTAACTGTAATAAGTTTTATTTTTTACAACATCCTGTATTTTTTATCTGTTTTATGTTTTTTTCCTGGTGTCAGACTGTATTTATAGTAATGCATGAAGGTGAAATCTACTATAAAATCCAATGTAAATTTTTTGCTGAGTATATTTCTCCTCATGCCAAGCCAAAACCAGAAAATCAGTTATTGTCAGTGCAGAAGCAAAGATGACAATCTGTGGAACATTTTACAGATTTCATGAGAAAACAGGAGTATGTACCTGTACGTATTTACCACTTTAACATCACCATAGTGAAACGTCCAATATTTTTCACACACTTCACCAGTTACTTAGCAACGGCCACAAAGTAGACTGTGAAGCTCAGAAAGCTACACTGACTAAACTCGCCATGAAACCTTAACATACCTTGTCTTTGACCAGTCAGTTAGCTTCAAACCTCGCAAATATCCAGTAGACCAAAGCCGAACAGCCAGAGCTTCAGAACAAGATGAACAGGTTTTTCTACAAACTGCATCTTTGACAAACCAGTGGTGCTTCTACTCATTTTGTTTCCTGGCAGGAAATGAAAACAGAGGCAGATTCAGAGTTGCCAAAGAGATTTTTCTCTTTTTTATAGACAAGAAGGGATGGGAGAGTCATTAGCGAATAAAATGTGCAATCCAGCCCTTTGTATTTGCTCGGCCATTATACTGTTCCATTACAAGGTGTTTTATTTCTGCCTTTAAAGTAGAAGCAGTGAAATGAGTAGAAAGGACTTCATCAAATGGACAGTTCCTCAAGATTTCTAGAGACTGTCAAAACAACTGTCTGAAGGGTTTTTTTAATGCCAGACAACACAATAGCTGATTTATATACCATGCTTCATGCAAAAGTTGTAGTTGTTTGACTAAATTAATAACATAAGATGCATTATTAACATATCCTATTGGGTAATGGTCAAAAGTATTGATTTAAAAGTTATTACATTTAAGTTTGCCTTCATCTTTCCACAAATTTAACACTTAATTCCGGTCATCTGTAATCACTTAAACAGTTGTGCTGATTATTGCCTCCCTGAGCCTCATGAACTTTACACATTAAAGCACAGCAAAATGTTTATTATGTTGTATAAAAACACAGATACTCTGGGGAGAACTGGACAAAATACAGATTTGTGTTGATGCATGTTTCTTTGTCTAACTTTTCATTTGTTGCATGCTCAGTATTGATGTTGTAATGCTCTCTCCACTGTTGTTGTTTTTTTTCGATGTGTTCTTTATTGATAATGGATTTTCCCTGGCTAGAACAAAGCAGTGTCTTCCATGTAACTAAATTAGTCTCTTTTACTGCATTAGCGAGTCTGCGTTCTGAAACTGAAGCAGGCCTGGGAAAACCCCATCTCTTTCATGAACTGTTAACTGCACTGCCACATGTCTAGTTACAGGAGAAACAGGTTAATGTAACAACCCGACTGAAGTGTGTTTTTGGTGATCTCTGTGTGCTCACTGTGTGCATTTGGTGTATGTATGCCTGGTTTGAGTATTGCTTTGTTGCCTCGCTCCCCTTGCTTGCATAAGACAGTGTCTGTTTCAAGGGCTACTTTGATATTGTGAGTTTTAGTCCTCTGTTTTACACCTTTTTTCATGAATTGTGTGGTGGAACCCAGTTACCCTCATACATAGACAGACATACATTATGTAGACAGACACTGAAAAATGTATCAGAGAAAATGTCAACGTGGCCCTCTGGCTCTATGTGGTTTTGTCTGCTCTATGTTGAAGTCTTGTTCTGTTGCATGCGTCGTTCAGCAGTGAGCTTGGGCTGTTCAGAACCTGGTTGGGAGCGCTGGAGAGAAGGTACCACTCCAACACATAGACTGCATCCTGAGTGAGGAATAGGCATCTTTTCTCAGAACAAGTCCCATCCATTCCTGTTTCATCTAGCCTATACAACCTGTCCCTGAATCCTCATCTGAAAAACTTTAAAATCCCATTCTCATAAATTTATATGAAGGCAGAGCATAGCGTTATTTGAATGAACTAGAGGTGAAGTTTACATTATGGAAATCATGGACGCTCAGCATGAAAATGACCCAGCTGCAGAATGAAGCCGCATTAACCCGCATCCACCTCATGCGATGCCTGTTTAAGATGCTCCTGGTCCTGCCATTTTCTTAAACAGCCAGTGGGAATGCTTTACCTTGTTGAATTAATTAGCAAAACGATCCCTCTCTTCATCTTTTATAATCCTTTCTGATGGACAGTCATTTTCATAACTCGGTACGTCACACTTGTCCCCACTAATCTGCCTGATCCAGCCTTTCTTTCCTTGCATCTGTAATTCAGAGAAGAGCTGCATGTTTGCTTTTCTATTTATTATGTGTCAGTGAATTTATTATTTTTTTTCTTTAATTCTGCACCTACTTGAGAACACAGTTTTTGACAGTTACAGCCTTTATCAGCAGATGCACTACATCAGCTGTTTATACCTTCAAGAACTTGCAGCAAGTCCTGTGTGTTGCAGCAGCAGTGTATAATAATCACTGATATGTAGCAATGCAGATGAGGATTGCGCTGGTCTGCCCTCCTGCTAAAAACATAGACGTCCCTTGTCAGAGCCTAACTGGACTTTTTAATGAAAAGACCATTAACTCAGACATAGTAAGTGATGGAAATGTGCTTTATTGATGCATGTCAGCTGGAAATGGAATGAAATTATTTGCAGTAATCCATTCTGAGATCTCTAGATATAAATGGGTCATTCTAATGTAATGAATGAACAACAGTTGTTACTTTCAGGCAATTATACATGATTAAGAAGACAGTTATGCGTATTATATTTAATTTGTCAAATTTACACGGCTCTAAATCTTAGATATCGGACATTTTAAACAGTGAGATGGATTATAAAGCTGTTACTTCTATCAAGTGGCATTAGTTACATTCTTGCCTTTGAATGCATTTTAGGGAAGAAACTAGGAACAAAAGTACAGCAAAGCAACAGAAATGAAACTGTTACCTAGTCTTGCAAACTCTGCAAGCCCACGTAGAATAGGTACTTGTAGAAAATATCATTTAAAACTTTTTGGTTTCTTCTTTTAATGAGATTAAGTGTAAGTTCATGCACTGTTCTGACTTGACATCATAGCCTATGTGAACTCAACAAATGCGAAACCTGCTATGTGTTGCGCCACAAAACACTTAAATGAGGAACTTCAGTTATAAATGCATTAGACAGGCATGGGAAGTTAGAAAAACATAAAACCATCATAAAAAGCCACATTAACCACCTTACATCAGTCAGTATGGCTCAGTATTGTGTGTTCACATGAGAAGCATCAGACACTAGCTGTCATATGTTTTGCTGGTATGACTGAAATGGGGCGGAAAAAAAAAAACACATGCATAAGTCTCAAAAACATCAACATTTTTGGAAACTAATGATATGATTTAGTAGAGTAAAAATGTTTTGTTTTTTTTGTTTTTTTGTTTTTTCAATTTAAAATGATTGAAGTAATCCGATTAATGAGATGTAAATTTGTTACAAGCCTCATCCTATTAAAGACAATGAAGCAAAAGTAAAACACAGGCACTGCTTATACTTGGCTGATAGATTGAACAATACTACGTTCTGCTACTGTTTAACACTAATTGGCAACCTTCCCTAGTTTCATACATGACATTTGATCGTACCGCGATTTTTGTTTGTCTTGAATTGCAGTACCATTGCAGCTTGTGTATTTATTTCTATCTTCCTGTGTGTGCACTTCACTCTTTGTGTTGTCTTGTGTTTGTCGTCTGCTGCAGGTGTGCTTTGTGCCACACACTATCACTGAAGATGTGTACAAAGCTAACAAGAGCCTTTAGGTCAATGCTTAGCTGTAGCGCACAAGTGTTTTTGTGACTCTGTGTGTGAGAGAAGTGGAGGTTTTCTGTGCTTTGTCCCCATGGCTGAGGCTAAGAAGATTAAGTGTGCCTATCTAAGAGTGTGTTTGTACCTGATGTGGCCTTAAATATTGACTTGGATGACTGTAGGGATTAGATGAAACATCAGTGCAGGCAACTGTTGAACAGACATAGATACTTGTATGACCTTAAACTGAGGTAAGCGGCAAACAGGAAATGATTTCTTCTGTTCTTATTTTTCTAACTGTATTTACCTCTCCCACTCCCATCCCCTATTCCGATCCTCTTCTTTTTTTTTTTTCTTAATATTTGTTTCTTTCCTCCTATATCACCTGGTTCACTCCTCTCACTCCATCTACACTCTTGCTGTTTTTCTTTGTCATTCCTCCTCTTCTTTTGCCACCTTTACCTTCTGGATTTTTCTGATTTGCACCTCCTCTTCCTTGCCTTCTCTCAATCACACACTCCAACCTCTTTCACACCCCTTTCCTCTACTTCATCACATCTCTGCATTTCTGTAAACTCGTCCTCACCATCCCTCCCGCTATTTCCCGCTTCTCTCTTCCCATCCTCCTGTAGCGCTCCACCTCAGCGGGCGCCCGGTGCCTCCCCGTCTGCCCACAACATCAGCAGCGCTGCCGTGACAGACCGCAACAACTTCTCCAGAGGGGTGGGCATACGCAGCACGTTCCATGCAGGCCAGCAGAGGGGCGCCCGGGACCAGCAGGGCTCCGCCTACCCTGGTGGGCCTGCTTCTCCATCACTGTCACATGGTAATAGCCAGGCCCGGAGGACACATGGCGCCACAGGGATTTTCAGCAAATTCACCTCAAAATTTGTACGCAGGTGAGTGGTCTTGGAAGCAGAAGCGTGGGAAGTGACACATGACATATTGCATAATTTGAATATTTTCAGTGTTTGAAGGGCTGTAGGGAAATGAGACGAATAGGCTAACCGGAGCATATCAAGCTCTTAGGGTATTTTCACACCTTTAGTTTCACTCATATAATTGAATTACCTGATGTGCATGTAAATGTTTAGCCTTTTGTCCTTGGGTTTAGTGTCTTTTCACACTGTAACATCGAAACAGTCACTATAAACCACATGAGAATGTTGACTCTGCCTCATGGTCAGATTATTTGGCAATACAGCAGGAAAGCAAGCACAGGAATTAGGTCCCAGGTTCTAAGTTTGGCAGCTATTGCCACCATTTCTATACAAGTAAGACAAGTGTATATGTTAAACTACATTCCAGTAGCAGCACATCTGGCTAAAGATGCCATTTATCTCAAATCTAAGAATCTCAACAGGTCAGATTATGTTCCCAACACAAACTGCTCCAGAGTTATAGACGACTACTTCTAAGCGGGCTTAGGGTTTTTTCTTTTTTGGTCCATACTGTTTACTCAGGATCAAAAGATCTGTATGAAAGGGGAACACAAACCTGGCTTAGATTCAAATGGAATAAAGGCTGCCGGTGTGAAAACAACTATATTCTCAATGTGCATTTTAGCCAAATTTCCCCCCTGCAAAACTCAAAGCCATCGGGATAGCAACTGTTCTATTTATCGTCCAATTACTTTGGAGCCCGGGCTCAGTGCAGCTCTTTTCCTGACTACTGAGGTTTCAGCTGAAAAGAGAAAATGACTAGGTTTACTTTACAAGTCGTCTCGTGTGCACATTTCTTCTTAGGAAAGATCTAGTGTGTCCATGTCATCACTGAGTATTTCTTCAGGCCTCATCTCATCCCTATCGCTAAACTGTAGCTGATCTCGAACTCGGTACAGTGCAGAAAATGGGAGAGGAAGGGAACAGCTGTGTCGTCTATAATTTTCTCGGGAGCAGTGGTGATTGAGGAGTAATTTTGGTTTTGGTTCCACATCAGGCCTAGTTTTTTCATTTCCCCCCTCTAGTGCAGGTTGGAGCAGTAAAACTACTCTCATGGGTACCTGGTTATAATGAAAGGTACCCTTGTTTCACTTTAACTTATTTTAATTTTTCTCTTGAATTGGAGCCAATTTTCTACCTTTGGTCCTGTGAGTACAATTAGGTAAAGGGTTTAAAAGAGTTGAAGGAAAAGCCTGAATAACATAGTACCTTTTTAAAAAACAAAACACTTATCTCAAATGCAAATCTATAGGGAAGTAAATATATTGTTGGTGCTGTTTAAAAAATAATTCAGAAATGTAAAAGCTGTCGGTTTTCAGTCCTGTACTGGCACAGCAAAAAAAAAAAAAAAAAAAAAGGATAAGAAGAGCCGCGTTTCTGAACAGCATATTATTATCAGAGGTTAGAAGTGCAGTTGTGGAGGAGAGGAAGAGGCAGGAAGTGAAGACTCAAAAGACAGCACAGTGAGCAAAATGAAAAGAGAAAGTGAGCAATGCACAGAAAGGGGGAGAAAAAAAAAAAAAAACAGCAGGTAAGGTTAACGTTTTCATCACCAGGCCTGGTGTCGTGGCTGTCATCTCCCAAGCAGCTGTGTATGAAGGGTGAAATATAAGGGAAGAGTGAAGAAGAAAGTGATATACAGTGTGAATTTGCTGGGATTTCTGAGTGAGCAGTTGTGTTTTTGATCATTTTGTGAGCTTGAAAACAGAAATTGAGAATGATCAAGTATGCCTGAATATGTGTGTGAGTGTGTAAGTGTGTGTAAGTGTAAGAGGTACAGGCACAGCCACTCTCCAGGCCTCCCACTCGGAGATACTGTAGCTCCGTGGCGACAGTATCCATGGTTACACCGGAGATATCACTTTCCCCCTCAACTATAAATACCGCTAGTGGGGACACCTTGACTCACATGCACACACATACACACACACACATACCAGTTTGGCATGTTGGTAGGAAGTAGAGGTGGTAGAGACAGAGAGATTGTATTGCATTTGCACAGTTTGACTGCACACACACAACCTGAAGGTGTGTGTTTTATTAACATATCATATTACCTCACCACAGCACTTTCCCGCTTGGTCTGGAGAGTGATGTTTCTCCGTCCTTCAAACACACTGGTCTGCGATAGGTGTGAGTGTGTGTAAAGGAGATTAGGTTTTAGCCTCCATTGAAGTTATTGCTTAACCTGTTCTCTTTTTTTAAATGTGTCTTTGTGTTCAAACAGGAGATATTATTATCAACATGCTTCCTTTTTGTGTTATCACGAGTGAACTTCTCACCTCACACACTTCTTTTCAGGATTCCCCAGGCCTGCTCTGTTGAGAGGCGGGGGTTCAGACAGGGCGTCATACTGGAAATTTCCCATAGAGCCCACTTAAAATCTCTCTGCTGTGTACATTTAATCATGTCTGTTCACACATTGACACCAATAACATCAACAGTAACTCTGATTTTCTTTTTTTTTTTTTTTTTTTTTTTTTTAATGTTGATTTTGGTTTGGTTTTTTGCAATGTTGCTTTGCTTCTCCAATCCCAAAGTGAGCTTTGTTAATGTTGGACTTTCTTCTGTCAGTTTGTTTGAAAGTTTGCAATTCAGACGGCAGCTTGTCTGTTTAATATATGCGTTTTTATACATACGTTTTTTCTCTTTCTTTCTTTATCCCTCTTTTTGTTTTTGTAGAAATCTCTCGTTCAGGTTTCCAAGAAGGTAGGCAACATCCCAAACGTTAAATATAACCCCTTGATATACATGCGTATATTCTCTCTTCATATATATTTTACATATATATCTCCTCCCCTTCTGGTGTTTCGTGCAGCTTTTTGTTGAAATTTTCCCTCGTGCCTTGAGCCTTATCTTTTCTCCTACCATTTTTTATTTTTTTTCTGTGGTTGGCCCCCTTTTTTTGAGCCTTCTGGTTTTGAGTGCCGTGTTTTGGCCCATTTGATTTATTTATTTTTTATTTTTTATTTCACTAACTTCCCCCTCACCCACGCACTCACCTAACTCACTCACTCCATCACCCATGCAGCACAATAACACCTCACCCCTTCCTTTCTCTTCGTCCTTCCATCGCCCCACCCACCTCTTCCCCATCCTTACCCTTTTTTCTCCATTTATTCGCCAGGTAGAGTGTGTGTGAGATTGTTTCCCCCTTAGCATCCCAGATTTAGGTCACGTTTTAATGGTGTAATAGATCAAACTACTTCCCCTCTTCACCATTTCCTTTCGTAGCTTCAGATGCAGGTAACGTTGTCCCTTTCCATCCTGTATAAACACTAATATGGTAAGAGAATACCCCGTGGTAATATCCTCATTTTTATAAGCGTCCAATAGACTGCAGTGACACTCTTAAGGTGTTTGACTCATGTATTCCAGGATGTTTAATGCTGCTAACAGCCTAACGCCACCTTTCAAATTCCACCAAATCATCACCCATCTCACTCTCCTGCCGTCATCATTTTGCCCAGTAGAATAACTTATTAGCCGTACGGGCCCAAGCGCCTGTTTTTAAGATTTCCGTGTACTTTTCCTGAAGATCCCGCAAGGGAAGTCATTTATAAGAGCAAGTCCCCGGCTGTAGTTTGTGGTTGGATGGAGGTAGATATGAGGAGGAGGGCCCAGGAGGGACGGGGCTGCAGTGTTTCTCAGGCTGCACTCTTTCTGGAGGCTGCACTCTTCCCTTTTTCTTTCATTGCTCTGTTTTCACTCTGGCACTGGCTCTCTAACAGCAGCAGCAACAGAACTGGATGGCTTTGACCTACTCTGGCTGGAAAAGACCTTTACACTGTGATCATACTTACTGAGCACAGATCGTGTCATATGTATATATTTGTACTGCGACACCCCAACTGTAAGATAAATGCCTGTTTTATCTGTGTACATAGTGAACATATGACAACATACTGCACATTTCTCCAAATACACTTGCATATACACACACAGATTGCTTTCTTTCAGCAGGTAGAGCATTTTTTGGTGTAACTCGGACCATTGCTCCACCTGGTGGTTAGAAAGTGTACTTAATTTTTTTTATTAACAGCATTAAGAAGTGCTTCCTGCCATTTTTAACCCTCAAAGACATTAACAACTGCTGGCAATCAAAAGCATCTAAAATGTTTAATAGCTTTTGAGCCATTAATCTTATCAATACATTTAAATAATTTAAGTAAAATGCAATTTGTGAGCTTTTCAGCAGCATCAGATTTACCCTTTAGGGATGTTCAGAGGCTCCATACTGAATATGAAAACACTATTATGTTTCATATAAAAACTGATGTAGTCTGTTAAATGATATTGGTTGTAGATGCTTATTTTTATGTATGTTATGTTATATTTTGTTCAGAAAAGCCACCTTTACGCTGAGCTTTTATAGACTTTTACATAATCAGTAAAGTAAGCATATGAAAAAACTTGGGTTTCAACGAAAAATAGAAGAGATAATAGTATTTTAATTTAAGGTTGGGCATAGAGAAACATTCATTTGGAAGTTGCCGCAAAATAATTGTAAGTCTTTAAGGGGTAAAATCTTGGCTATTTCAAGATTCTCAGTCCTCGTACTACTTGAGAGGAATATCTTCTATGCTACATGCAAAGATTTTGAAATATAGGTCAGCTCAATATAGTTGTATGAGAGGTATTTGACGTGAGTTACCATCTTATCAGTCCCTTGTGTTCCCTTGATGTCACAGTTTCCAGTAAGGTTGCTATTTTGCATCCCTTCCAATGCAGGGCATGCAAAATGGCACATCTGATTTCACACCGGTCATCAGTTTGCTCCTTTTATTTTTTCCTGTGCAACTTCACTTCTCTCACTTGTCATTTCCCATTTGCTATTTTTAACCATGTTTCTATTGCAGGAGCTATTTGATACATTTTTTGTTTTTTGTTTTTTTTTTTTAAAAAGGACAAAACAAAAGTGATGTTTTTTCTGTCCATGAGTTGTTGAATTTGTCATGTGTGCGTCTACCATTGTCTGCATGTATTCTGCTGCTGTTTGTCTTATTGTTGCCCTGTTTGTCTGCTTTTTTGTGTGTGTTTCCTGTCTCGTCTGCTGGTATGAGAGAGAATCTGTGTGCATGTGTCTGACATAGATGATACATTGTTTTCAGGTGACGTATGCGTGTGTATGATAGTGTGTTGTGTGTAGGTCCAGTGTTACTAATAAAGGCTTTAACTCAGCAGTGGGATCAGTCATGCTCCTAACCTCCTTTAGCTAAAAGGACTCGCCCTCACCATGCCAACCTGTTCCAAACCATTCCATTCCAATCAGAAGCAGTTCATTTTGTTCATGACATTATATTTTTCACAACCCATTCCATTTCAAGCCATTCCATTCTATTGTAAGCCATTTCATCCTGGTCCAAATTGCTCCATTTTCTACCATTTTCATTTTGTTTTATTCCAAAGCACCCAGGCAATGTCCATACTAATGTATTTTTTGTTTGGCAACACAATATTTACTGTAGTAGTGTGAACACTGTTAGTAAATGTAGTGTTTTTAAGATCCCTAAAGACTAGCTAAAGATGCTACTGACCCCATTTTAGAAAAGTGGGCAGAAATGGCGACTGATGGAAATAAACCATAATCTTTCCTACACAATCATTTTAACTATTGATGCATATGTAATATTTTCTCCACTATTGATTAGTTGTTTGAGATATAAAGTGTCGAAGAATTCTAAAATCTTTTTTTTTTTTTTTATTCACCTGAGCCAGGGGTTCCCAAAATGGGGTACAGGTACCCCTGGAGGTACTTGGAAGAAGCCCAGGGGATACTTGAAATTTGTTTTGGGAAAAATACATTAAATAAGTCATTATGTCCAGAATACAAAATAATTAAGGAGAATTAATGCTGAAATATAAAACACAATAAATACATTAATATAATAATTTTTATTTTTAACTTATTTAAATTTGGGTAACATTTTAAGAACATTTCTATTATATATTATTTAAAATGAGTTTATTTGAGTAGCTAAGTATTTTTTTTTTTTTTTTTTGTTGATGAAAAGTTAATATTAATGACCAATGTATTTATTTTTCTTATAAGTGAAAGAGGGCATGTCAGTTTATATTTTGCATATAATTTCCTGTAAAAAATTTTTTTATTTTTTTTGTATATCACAGTTAAATATATGTTGTTTACAAAGTTTGGAAAATATAAACAGACACCTTTTGGCACAGGAACAAATTTTGCCTCATTTTTTCAATAAAAATGCTGAAGCAAGAGTTGGGGGTACTAAAAAAAAAACATATTTCAGGGGTTACTCCACTGTAAAAAGTTTGAGAACCACTTTTTTAAGCCCAGTATATAATCCCCAAAGGTATTATTTGGTCCGTATTCGAAATATATGTAGTTTACCGTCAGAGGAGTAAACAAGTCAGAAAATACTCAAATTGAAGACACTGATATCTTCTCATACTGACAATTAATGTAACAGATGGGCGTGTAAATTTCTCAACAAAACAAAAAAAAGCAAAATACCATTCAGCTATTAATTCAACATGAATTCTGTTGTTCACGTGTTTTTTGCACCTTTTGTTTAAATTCTATATTTTATCACAAGATTCACAAGAGGTGAGTTATTTACAATTCTGGTTATCCAGTGTGTTTGACTGGTTATATCTTGTGTGTTTTAAAATGAATAGAGGTCATTCGGTAACAGTGGGATTCTAAAACACTGTAATAATGTTAATACATTAGTATGGATTTAGCTTCTATTTCCAGTCCTCTGTTTTCCATGTCTAGTTTTCTGATTCCTCATGTCCATCACTCATCTTTTCAACCTACTGGAGTGCTGTGGCTGTAATAAAACGTTTGCAAACAGTGAAATGGCTTTACTCAGATCTGGATCAGCTGCTGTAGCAGTGCGTTATGGGTTGTGAAGTCCTGTGAACAATGGATGCAGTTGGGGTGGAAGGTTCAGGCAGGCATGGCGAGCAGCGGCCGGCTTATTTTACTGTTTAGAGAGTCCAAATGTTGCCCCTGGTCTTAAAAAAAAAAAAAAAAAAAAAAGACAAAACTTTTGTTGATTTTTCTCGAGGAGTCCGTATGAGGGAGAGGGTCGAGATGAGGGGAGCAGGTGAGACACAGAACAGACCGAAAACCCAACCCCCCACCCCACCACCCCACCCCCTACAAAACCCCAGTCTCAAACAAAACCGCCTGCCAATCAATAGCCTGGAATCCAATCAGTAGCTGATCTCTGAGCTTGTTGTGAATGGCTGGGAGAGGGAAACGAGCTGCCATGTAATTGGTTGGTGATGGTGATAACAAGGGCCTAGTTTTAACCAATCAGGGTACGGGACAGTAGCAGCGATTTGGTAGCATCCCAGAGAGTAAGAATGCCGGTGTCGGAGGTTGACTTGCATGGTGGGTGTGTGTGGGTGTGCGTGTGTGTGTGTGAGGGGGGAAATCCAAATCTCTCAGTACCCAAATGTGTGTTTGTGTGTCAAATAAATCAGGAACTAACATCACAAACGCTCTAAAAATGTCTGCACTTCTTTGTAACGTACACACAAACACACACGGGGGTACTTAAATTTGCTCTTTGTCTTCATTCATTTCCACATCCTCATCATCTCCCTCTTCCTCTCGATCCTTCCATGTCTCCCTCCTCCCCTCCATTTTTGTCTCTACTTTTTAAACTCTCAATTCTCACTTTTTTCCCCTTCCTCTCTTTTTTTTGATTTCACTTGTCACCCTCCAAACTCTCCCTCCTCCTCTTCTTCCTCTCTTATCCTCACCTCCCCTTGTTCTCTCCTTCGTCACCCTCCCATCCCTCCTTCCAGATCCATGCTGAGCAGCACCGTGGACAAGTCCGAGAAGACATCCGGCGGCGTCCTCTCCTCCTCTTCCAACAACGACGAGAATAACTCCTCACCTGGATCTGGAAACACTGGTCAGTTTGGTTTTCCACGTAAAAACACGTAAAAGCGGTGATATTTTTAACCACATTTCCACCCAAAATATACAGAACTCAGCTCAGAACTCTAGTCCTTCAAACTAAAATATTCTTTACTAGTTGTCTGCATTTCTACCAAGGTCTGCAGACCTGTGAAGATGATGAAATGAGCTTGGTTACATGTGAAATAAATGTGAAGTAAATACATCTACAACAGTGTTTTTCAACCTTAAAAAAACCTTAAAAATGAAAATGAGGTCACCTGAAAGTTCTACTAATTGATAAAAATAAAAACGTACTAATAAAAAATATATGGTAAATTGAGACAAATGTTCACTGTGGTCGGTTTCAGATGCTGCAGCTCTTTCATAATTCACAGTTTAATTGTTTGTTCAGTATTAATTATCATCCTCGTAAATACAAACTGGACTGACTACATATTCTAACAGGAAAATCAAATTCTCCCTTTGTGTTTTAATCTGAGCCTGGCTTTTCTGCCTCTGTCCATAATGATATACATTATATAAACTAAATGTGTCTAAAATTAACTTATTTGCAGCATAGTATAGCAAACTATGACATGGTAAAAAATAAATAAATTTTTAGCAAACAAAACAAAAAGTCTGTCATTTTGAATGTTTGGGGTCACCAGAAGGTTGTGATTTTGAAATGGGGTCATGAGGTGAAAAAGGTTGGAAACCACTGGTCTGCAACCTTTTTAAAATGTGATGAGTACAAAATAAAAATAATCACATATATTTACAGTTGCAGGCAAAACGTTCCTGAATTACACCCCAGGCAGGGTTCTGGGACTATTTTAGTCCCCAAAATAATCCCCAATGCTACATTTGGAATCTGGTAGTAGTATTATAGTTAACAAACTACGACTAAAACAAACAGAAAATAAATAAATAACTAATGTAGATATAGACAAACTTTAAATAACATACTAAGAATCACAGTTAAATCAGTTTAGTGGTTCCCAGTGTTAACGGCTCATTGCACATTTGTATAAACAGCTGTTTTATGACTAATAATTCAGGTTCTATAAATCAAGGCTTACATTCATAATGACTGGAATACGTTAAATCATGTCAGTTCCTCCAAATACATCTTAAATGACTTTATTCACTTGTAAAAATTAACCAAATAATCCAAACTAATTAACGTTCCAGATATCAGAAAACACCATCACTGATCTTTTTTCTTTGTGCATGTGACTCACAGGGTTCTCTAAACTAAATATAGAGTCCATAATCATGTTGACATTGTAGTGTAATCAGGTGAAAATAATAATAGTGGTTGTGTTGCCTATGACCGAGCTGTTTATACCTACAGAGCCCACCGTGTTTCTATGGAAGCTGAGAAGAGATTTTCTCTTCTTTTTCTTTTCCTTTTTTATAACTGGTTGTGTCGAGCCATAACATGGATTACTGTCACCTACGCTGTTGGTTAGAGTTATTATAGCCTTCATTAAAAAGCCCAGAACTGGAGGATGTGCACATGAAATTCTTTTTTTTTTTTTAATCATAATTTTAATTGCAAAATGAAAACAACCATGAAGGTATTATGTGGAATTTGCAAAGAACTACAGACAAAAGGAAAAAATAACTAATTAAGAAACAAAAATCACCAAAATAGAACGTTAAACCCGATTTAATCCAAGGTTCAAGGCATCATCACAATAGTAGTGGGAAAAACCATTTGGACATCCTTAAAATTTTACACATTGTGAATTATTAATCGCAGAAACAAAAACGTTTTATTTCAAAATATGTGGCTGTATCAGACCCAAACAAATGCAAATCTTTACATATGCCTTTCAATTTTTGCATTTTTTTTAATGAATTTTTGTTCTTGACAGAGTTCGATGGCTGAACAATGATCCTTAATGTAATATAACACAAAAGCACGTGGTGTCTATAAACTTTTTCCACCTATAGATGCTTACGAAGATGATGCTGTGAAGGTTTAGCCCCGCCTACATTCTCAGACCACTCTTGTCGTCTCGTTCTTTCTCCTCAGGCGGCACCGGCACTCCCCCAGCCATCGCCAGCCAGAAGGACTCAGCCAAGCCGCGTTCTCTGCGCTTCACCTGGTCCATGAAGACCACGTCATCCATGGAGCCCATGGAGATGATGCGCGAGATCCGCAAGGTGCTCGACTCCAACAGCTGCGAGTACGAGCTGCGCGAGCGCTACATGCTGCTGTGCGTGTCAGGCAACCCGGCGCGCGACGACTTCGTCCAGTGGGAGATGGAGGTGTGCAAGCTGCCGCGGCTCTCCCTCAACGGCGTGCGCTTCAAGCGGATCTCAGGCACGTCCATCGCCTTCAAGAACATTGCGTCAAAGATTGCCAACGAGCTCAAACTGTGAGTGCAGAGAAGAAGCGAGGAGAGATGAGATGGAGGTGTAAGGAGCAGGAGGGCGAAGGGGGTGCTGGGGTGACGTTGATGCTGTATTTAGGGAGGGGCCGCTATGGAGGTCAGGAGGTAAGCTAAAGGGTGGGATCACTTTTAAAGTACCATGATTGTTATCTGGACTTAAGGTCTGAAGTAGGGCTATATCAGTTCTCTGAGACTAGAAAATCCTTGTTTTCTAGAAGTTTTTGTTTTAAGTTTAAGGCCCTGCGGTTAGAAACTCTGAGTTCATTTCCTCTGTTGTGAAGTACTTACAGACTGAGGTGGTCTCTCTGCCGGGGGTTTTTGTCACGTTCTACTTAGACGTTCCACTCTTCTGCATGTCCGATCTGCTCTCTCTGTTTTTTAGGAGTCACACTTTGATCACTTTGACCACTCCTGTCACTTCCTGCTATTTATTCAGTTTCTCTGCACAGTTTGGGGTTGGGGGGAGGGGCTACACTAAACATAGGGCTGGACGGTAGAGACGGAGGACAAAGAACAGCAGAAAGCTGGAGGAAAAAAAAAAAGAAAAAAACTAACTCTGAATTTCTAACAAATGCTGATGATGGACTAGAAAAAGAAAGTCCAGGTTGGAATACGGAGCCTTATTTAGCTGGAAAACTCCTGAGACGAGTTTGGATCGAATTCTTCAAAACTGAACGGACTCCAGCTGAGCAGATGCTGTGGCCCTGAAGCCCACATCACACACACACACACACACACACGTACATATATAAACACACAAACCAATGGATTGTGGATGGGTGAGCCCTGCTGTTGTTGCTGAATGGACCCTCTCCACCCTCCACCTGCCCCACCCACTCACCCTCCCACCCTGAAAAGAACTTCTAAAACCACCCACTTGATCCACCCTCCCTCTAATCACGCACTCTTCACACCCATCTCCCTCCTTCCTCCGATCTTTAACTGAACTCAGCACAAACACATCCATCCTTTCTGCCTCTTCACTCCCCTTTTTTTTTTTTTTTTTTCTCATTTTTACGTTCTCTCGCCGTCGAGTCCAAGGAGGCCAGTCCGACTTGATGTCGCCATCAATCCTTTGGGCTGCAGCTTGAGTCCAGTTGTTATTTTATTTGTTACTTTTTAACACTTTAGTTTCTTCTTTTATTGCTTTTTAAAGAGTTGTGCACTGGAAAAGAGGGGCATATTGTACTGGGGAGGGAAGGACAGACACAGACGATTCTACGTTGCCTTTCTTTGAAGAAAAGTTGAAATTTGGGATTTGTTTTTCTCACACACATCAGCACATAAATACTCAACCAATATGTTGTTATTGTTGTTGTTGTTTTATGTCGATTGCTTCGGTTGGCATCAAGCTTTCATATCCAGAATGTCAACCCTTGAACCGAGCAGATTTCTCCCCCCTTCTTTCTTGTTTTTGCCCCCCCCCCTCATCACTCTGCTTCACATGTTCCCAAAGAGCAAACACACAACAAAAAGGTGTCGTCAGAGTCTGTAACAAACAGTACGTGTGTGTGAGTATATTATAACAGATCACTGGAAAAAAGAAAAACACAAAAAGAATCAAACAACGACGAATGGTGAATTATTTCCTCTTCTACTTTTTGATTTGATAATATATTTTTGTCGTTTTAAAATTTTGGGTTTGTACAGATTTGGATTTCGGGGGCGGGATGGGGCGGGATGGGGGGGGGGGTGAAAGGGGGATGTCGGAT
>JAPSES010000102.1:3071862-3095812 GCA_029822895.1 Maxillicosta whitleyi | reverse complement strand
CAGATAGTGTAGTTCGTAGAAGTGTACTCAATAAGTATGGATATTGGAACACAGCCCATGTTTCTGTTCAAACTCTTCTTCTGTTCTTCTAACGTTCGTCCACATCCAGGCTTTTTAGTCACATGACTCTATTTGGATAAAAAGGTCTTTTCATTGGAGTTTTGTGTAAAATAAACATTTAACAATGACTGAAAAAACACCTCTGACCACCTCTGGTTTTATCTTTCCATTCAGTAAATTTTTATGTTGAAGTTATATTTGCGATATTTGAGGGTGAATGAAAAAGTGAATCCTAGCTCCACTTTACCATAAATACTTCTGTTACTTAAATCAGATTTGAGTACTTTTATATAGCTGTATTTGTACTTTTTTCTTCAGTAGAGAACCTGAATACCTCCTCACACCCTTAGCTTCATCCTGCTTGGCTTCCCATTGTGGTGCAGTTGGCTCATTTTGTTCACATTTTTATGAGACACTTTTTTCTATTTCTGAGCTGTTCAGAGAGAGAGAGAGAGAGAAGAAAAATTAAACCCTGTTTGGCTTCCTGTCAAAGAACTTATCCATCTGACATCAACAACAGCCATAATTTACCAGCTCTCGGTTGGCTACTGTGGCTTGTCATAAATTCAAGGCGCGACTCCAACATCAGACCTGCCAGTATGCATCTATGAATAAGTCAGTACTTTTTCTAAGAATCTGTAGACTGTAGTTTAAGTGGTTGTGCTTGTGGCTACGGCCAGACGGGACCGACGCGGGGATGTTAATGGGGGGAGGTCAGCAGACAGAGCAGTGTTGATGGGTTTGCAGCGCTGCAGACTCCAGCAGACCCAGACCTGGCCACAGTGACCCAGACCCAGTTTCAAAATAACCTTCGCAGTTCGTTTAGTTTGAGCCAGCAGTTTGTAAATGCCAGGGAAATGGCCAGACATCAGAGGGCAGATACACCGAGGCAGGCAGCAGCTCCAAACCAAAGCCCATTCAATACATCTGTGGGAGAAGTGGAAAGAAATGACTGGTTTTAGAACTGGCCTCCAAAGAAAGATTCAACAGAACCTTGTCTTATTTCAACGGTCACCGTATTTAAACATGGAAGCCGACCAATATTAGACTCTGCTCCACCCAATATTAGCTGCAATTACACAGACAACAATAACTCAGTATGACTGAAATCAGTCTGATTACAAATTCAATTCAACTGATTGTATGAAAAATGTATGTTTACATGCCTTAAAGCTCTGAAATGTGCAAAGTGCTTCAGTAGTTTGTCAAGACTGTAGCCAGAAACAGGGAATTTCTTTAAGATGCATCCATAGAATAATATTAAAGAATAGAGTATTTTTTTTATTATTATTTAACAAGTGCAATGGAATTAAGTGTCATCCAATCTGTGCATCATGTAAAATCTACATATAATATACAAATACAAACAAAAGCAGCTAAATTAATAGCCATGATTCTTTCAGTGGGTTATTCCCCTTTTGCATTAAAAGTCCACATTATGCCAAACATTTGTGCTGATGTGCAACAACTTGCATCCATTTGCAGCTTCTGCAACACTGTGAAACCTCTGTAAAACAGACCCATGCAATGAGATGCAACAACTGTCTGTACTTCCATTTTAAGTGCCAACTTTTCTTTTTGGATATTCTTCACAGCACCTCAAAACATGAACGAGGATAGTGGTAGTGAGTCATTGACCACAGCTGCATTTGTGTTACTGATAAAACAGCCAATCATGACAGGATTTACTGCAGAAATGGCAGATAATTAAATTCCAACAACAGTCCATAACATCCAGACCGGCTAAACCTCTGACAATACTGCACTGAAAAGCACTGCAGCCTTTACATGTGATGCTCCAAACAAGTGTAGACTTTTCTGGAGTCTTCGGTCTGAACTGGGCTTAAAAGTAAGGATGCACAGTAACTATCAGCACCAATTGGTCCAACATTGACAAAAAATGACCGTACCAGAGCTGGGCTCACAGGACTGTCAGTGTGGATGTACTACACTGATGAGGGGATGGAATACACATTCATGTACAAATACACAACTGTACTTTTAAGGTCCCAGAACACTGACCAATGAGCACTAAAGTAAGTGGACACCTGTAGCCACGCCCACTTCCACCTGTGCTCAAACCCCACCCCCAGTTTAATGTCTGTCCACGTTCAGCCTCTTCTTCTCCACAAACATCATATTTAGACAAACATGTGAACGGAGCTGAATGTGTGAGAACAGTGGTGGAACATCAGCAAACTGTGAGAACCTAAATGTTCTGAAGGTCCAACCCTTGGTCTATTGTAAAGGTCACTACAGAAGTGTGTTACTGACATGTTTGTTGTGACTGAAAACAGGTTTATAATGTAAGGATTGTGGATCACAGACCAGTAACAGCCTGTTATTTAAAGCCTTTGGACGCTCGACTCATTCAGGACCAATTCAATCCTTTAAAGGTCTGTTGTGAACTAGTTCTATATCAATTAACAATTATGTAGATGTGTTGTGGTTAGTTCTAATTATTCTAACATCAGTTGATCTACTTTATTAGTATTAGTTCAAATTCAGGTTGATCTTCATCCATTGCATCCACCGGTTCTGCCTCAGACACACGGACCTGGTGTCATCTGTTTGGACCGGTTCTGCCTCAAACACATGTTGGATCGGTTCTGAACTAAACTATGCAGCGTACGCCTGACGGCATCGAACATGAGCGAACAAGGAGGAATCCATAAGAAGAACCATTAAACAGACAAACAGAGGAATGGAACTACTGGGATCTGGTTCTACAACAGAACCGGGTCTACTGTCACATCCATACTGTCTGAACATGAAACTAACCTAAAAAAAATAAATGCAGTTTGGAGCTCTTACTTTCTCTAAAGTTCAGTGTTTCCATCTACCACTACCAGTCCTGTACACACCCATTCGTCTGCCAAACGGATTAACAGGTACTGGGTGGTGCTTGGATTCTCCTTCCGCCTGGCAGATGGTGGAACTGGGCCATAAGTGCATAACATTCTTCTGTGGTGGTTTCAGTGATGGTCATGTGACCCTCTGCCTTCTAACATTGGTCTGAGGTGCTCTAGCAGAGTGTGAGCTGATGGATGGTTGAGATTTCGATGGACAAATAGCTTTCCCAGATGTGGCACCAAATCCAGCTGCTGACGCCGTCTGTCGCGTGGGACAGGGCTGACAGAAAGACTGTCGGCTTCCTGTTTGAGACCAGAAAACATGTCTGCTACTTTCACCAAGTGCAGCCCCAACTGCACATGGGCACAAAGCAGCTGCGGTATTCCCATTAAGCTGGACTATTTGTAGACACCTAATGCCTGAGAACTAATGTGCCAGGTGTTGTGGTGGACTTCACGTAGGTCCTGGTGCAAAAGGGCCTCGGCATCACACATCATAAATACACAAATAAAATAAATACACAATCCACAGAAAATGAAGCAGGGCCAGTGCACTAGTCAGAAATGGAGGAATATGGTGCGAAAACAAAAAAAAAAAACAGGGTGTGTAATAGTCCAGCAGGCGTCAAAGCGAGGTCCGTAGTGGAATGTGTCATGAGATCCTGTTCATTCCACAAACATTTGAACAGCTCAGAACATTTATTCAACTGTTTACAAATGTGCAAAAACAGTTCAGAAATGAATGCTTAAATATTGGAAATAAGAAAATAATTGGGGAAAATCATAAAATTCCACGAAATTACAAAATAAGTCTAATTTGATGACTAGGTATAAAAGTAAGATCACGCACACAGTATGGACGTCTGTGATTGGTCCATGTGATGCACTGTTCCACCAATAGAAACACAGTGATATGTTTTCTTTCATGCAACCACTTCCTGTTTGCAGTGAATTCCTTTACAAGTCTGTTTTTACCGTCTCTACCTGCACAGAACACACACCGAACAATGACACCAGCACTGACAAACTCTGCTTGTATTGCTCTGCTCATAACTTTGGTTCAACATGTGCTTTAACAGCTTTACTTCATCTGCACCAAAGACACATTCAAACAGTTTCAGCGAGGCTCCATCTGCTGCCACGTCATCAGGACGGGCCGCCGCGTCCACGGACCCGCTACAGTTAATGGATGATTTGCGTACTTTTTGCAATAAATAGATGGATTTAGCCAAAGTTAGGCTGTGACAAGGTAAGACAACAACATATTGATAATAACCACATCTTTGAGCAGGACCTGCACCATTTTTTGGACTGAGCTTTTTGAAAAATTAACCATGTAAATCACAATGCACTGGGTAGCATCCTCCAGGGTGTCTGCTGGGTTTTAAAAAGTATTAAAAAGTGATAAATCAAAAACACAAAATTGAATGGCCTTAAAAGGTGATAAATTCGGTCAAAAAGATTTAATTTTTTTAAATAGGTATTAATTTTTCTTTTGGGCAATGAGTTGTTTCATTTTGCTGAAATAGGCTAAATAAAATAAATAAATCCTATCTTGCTTGCGCTGCTACTTCAAAAACGAATGTGTGATATGAACTTGATATTGATGTCATATCAATGCATTATATTCATTGGTCGATAGAATCTGAAATCATCCGGCCTCACTAACTGTAGCTAGGCCGGTACAGTAACTGTAACGAATGTCCTGTTGTGAAATATGCAACAGAGTCTGGTAATGATGTAAGTGTTGGACGACAAAATGTACGTGCATGTCACAAAATCTTTCTGATTGATACTTGGTGCAACTCGATGTTGTGGTGGTTGTAAAAACCATCTGAAGGTCGTAAAAAAGGTATTAAATGCTCAGATTGTTTTATCATCACTGTTTCCTGGGACTCGTCAAAGAGCCTCTGACACTGTCTGATTGTTGTGATGTTATGTGGAACATGGAACCGCTTTACAGACCTATGGACACCTCCATGCTGCTCCTCCGTTTCCATGGGATGTAAAGTTGAGTTCACCCAAACACATTTCTGAGCCTCCTGTCAGGAAATCTGCTCTGACCGTGAACGATAAGTGAATATTTATGTGACTGTCTAAGTCAGGAGTGGGCAAATTTTTGACTCGCAGGCTTCAGTGGCTTCTAAAATTTGACAGAGGGGCCAGGAGCATTTGGATGGAGTGTTTGGTCAGATAGACTGAAGAAGTGCATGTAGTGTGTGCAAACCTCAGAGCGCAGTAGGAACACACAGAAATGTACAACCCAATTCATAAACAGATTTACACTGACCACTGTCTTTCAAATATGCACAACAGCCCTCATCACTTGATAAGGTTGTCTAAAGAAATATGTAAGATATGGTGTTTAGTGGGAGGAGAAAATTAAAATAGCATACACACTGTGATTTATCAAAGTGAAGGCTGATACCATCATCCTCTTTGAAAACCACAACGGCTTCTTGGCATATCAGACGTACAGCCATTGATCGGACTTCAGTGGAACATTATTTCGGTGTCCACTCCTTATTAAGTCCTCGCTGTCCACTTTCCTTCTCTTCGGTCTACTCATTAACACATAGGGCTTGAATAGCTATGAAACAAATAAAGAGTAATACGTGCCACTCCAACAACAGTCAATGTGTTTTGAGTTCACCATCTACTGGGGAAACATGGGAATTGCAGGGAAAGGGGAAAATGTTTGGGGTTTATACTATAATTTGGACAAGTTTGGTGGGCCGGATTAAAAAGCCTAACGGGTTGTATGTGGCCCGCGGGCCGTAGTTTGCCCATGTCTGGTCTAGGTAGTATCTGAACCACATACTGCTTTTTCATCCCATGACCTGAAAGCTCTGATAAACTATCGGTGTCAGTTGGCGTCCATCCATCATCCACATGTTATTCATGAACAACTTTTTCCGGAATCTTCTTCTCTGAAACCATCAGTCAGAATGACCTGATATTTGTTGTGGAATATCTTTGGGATAAGGTCTACCAAGTTTGTTGAAAGAAATGGGAAATATTGATTGTTTGCATTTTGAAAAAAACCCATTGGTTCATAAAGGAACACATTTCAAAGTGTTATAACTGAAGATAGTTGGACATACTGATGTAATTATCTTTGGCAGTAGATAGGAAGTCAGTAGGGTTGTAATGAGACAGAAAAATGTCAGTTTGGTAGGTTTTTGGTAAAGGGGTCTTTGGTTCGATACATTTACAGTGAATGAGACCCGTGAAAGTGAGGGGGTTTGCGCTCCATAACTGCAAAAACCTGAAAATGAAACTTAAAGGCTCCCATAGGGCGGGGCATACTGTCAGTGACACAGACTCACACACTAGAGGTGGGTATTACCAAAAACCTCATGATATGATACATATTCCGATAAAGGGGTCACGATACATATCATGATATATGTGCATTCCGGTACATGGTATTCAAAGTGATATGCATCTCGATATTTTAGTCCTGTATATATTTTAGAGTTTTACTTTTTTACCATTTGACAGTAAACAGACACATGTATAATCAAATGTTATTTTGTATTTTGCTGTGGAGCAACAGTTCCACTGTAGTTCATGTAGAACACTGCATTAGAACTTGGCTGTAGTGCACAAATAAAGATGGATTTGATAAACTTCAAACATGCAAAGTCAGATGCTGTTTCACAAACTTGATAAAATAATTATTTGTTGTATGTGAAATATCGATACTGACGCCTCCGTATCGATGCGTGTATCGTGAAGAGGCCCAACGATATATCTCTGTATCAGTATTTTGAACACAACCCTAATGTGACCACTGTCCACGTACATCTAAGGTTCCGAGTGGAGCGTACCAGCGTCCTACATTTACATCATCTTACAGTGTGTGACACGTGTGCGTGGAGACGTGAGCTGAGAGAGAGAAATAACAAAGGCTCAGATGTGTGTAATAACTACTTAATTAATTACCTAGTCAGTCCTTATTTGAAGGAGGACAGATGTAACCCTTAGTCCAGTTTAACTTCCTCCAAATATGCCCAAGCAGTTGAAAAAGAGTTCAGAACAGAACAGTTCCTTAGACACCTGAGCTTTTCCATCTGTATGAATGACAACATATGACAGAGGACCAGGGCACACGCTCTTTTGGTTCTCGTTCCCAGGTACAGTGGATGCTGTCGTGTTGCAGGTACGTTCCTGTTTAGGCCCTGGAGAACCAGGCTGATATTTTACACCAGAAACCTGTCAATGAGGAACAACACATAAAGGAATGAGACAAAGTACCTTCTAACATTCGACACTTGTCACACGGTGAGGAGGTTGAAGGATCACTGTAGTTCATCTAAGTGGAGACAGTCTGAGCTAGAATCAGCTGATGTCTACTGTTTATAGGACAATGAATCTGAGACTAACACTGCTCTACATAGATTCTGTTCATTGAATGCCTGTCTCTTATACAGATGTTTTTTATCTGGACAGTTTGGTACCCACGGTTGCGTAGTTGACCGGAAGCACAGTACCACATGCATGATGGGAAATGAAGTTAAAACAGGACCAAACATTTACTAACGTCAGCCCTTAGATATCAGTATTAGTATGAGCCATGGCCAACATACTAGTATGAACATACTGTCCTTTTAAACTGAGCTGTTTTGCACATCCTCCATAAATGGTTGCAACAGCCAGGTCACATGACTCATGGCCAATGAATGCTTCGTATATATTCAATTTTAAATTGGAAAATGAACTATCCCTATCCATTTTCCTAATTTGGTTTCAGAAATGAATACTGGGAAAAAAAACAAGTGATTGACAGAGTTGAGTTCACATGCTTTTTTCTGTAATGAGAAGTAGGATTATAATTGTTGGTGTTATTAGCTGCAGCACATTGTGATGGTTGGACTTGTGACTCAGATTAAGATAAAAGTGGTCCCAGGCACTATAAACCCCGCCCCTCACACATATTATAGCTTACATTGGCACTGATCCAGCTGAAGTCATCATGTCTGTGTGTGCTGATGTCAGCATAAACAAACTTTGTCCATTATAAGAAAATGAAGAAAAAAAAGATAAAATATTTGAACTTTGACCCACTTTTCCCTAAATATAATCACATCTATTCTGGGTCACTGGTAATCTATAAACCTAATATGGTATGAATTCAACCAATAGTTGAGCAAAGAAAGGAACCAAACCAAAAACAATAACCCCTTGCCTCCCCTTCATTAACTGTGTTTTGTTCACCTCAAATTAAAATGAAGTGCCTTTAAGCAGATAATTGACTTGGTCTCACTTTAAATGTATGTGACAACAACACAGTGGTGTGTGTTTGTGTGTTTGTCTCTCATCTGTGATCATCTGTTACAAATGACCTGTGATACTTTTCAGATCACATGCACTTTTGATATTACCCTAAAAAATATCATGAACATGAAAGCATTTCTGCAGCAGTGGATTTGACCCAGTGAACACCCATATATTTAATCTGGATTCACTTTGTCCACATCAAACACAGTATGTCATTAAAGTACAATCAAAATCAGAGGACCCATTTATGGTTTTGGTGTTGAAGTGTCTACATTTTATTCCTGCTCACCAGGAACCATTAACACTGAAGGAAACATGAAAAAAGGCCTGCACATGCTCTCAGTTTTAGATGAATTTTAATTGGTTTTATTTCAGATAATGAAGGTTAAGGTTCTGTTAACTATGATGACACAGAGATAAAAAGAGTTTAACGTTTGTCTGAAGCTTTTCTCTTTTTTCTTTATTTTTGTCTGTAATTCTAGTTCTTTCCTGTTATTCTCTCTGCTCCTTTCTTCAGTCATTAACTTCTCCTGATCTTTTAATAACATCTCTGCCCTGTGCGATGTTTCTTGGCATCCTGGTGTCAGGTCCAAACCCCTGTCTCCAGCACTCTCTGCTTTGTCTGTGGCTGTCAGCTGTTCACACCAGAGAGTGCAGACGCATGGAGCCCAGCCAAGCTGTCGCAGGAATGTTTTCTAAACCTGAGAGGCAGGAAAAACCGCTGGATAAGACATCCCGGACTACCTAAACATTCACTAATAGGTGTAAAAATTAACTATTAAAGAGGGACCTAATATGATGTAGTGGTTAAAACCAAATGCCAATGGAAAGGTGGTTTTCCAATGGCTGCCAGGATCATATTTGACCATCCAAGATTTCAAGTCTAAACATGGTTTGCCCAATTCCCTTTGGTGGGGAGATTATTTCCAAAGAGAAATAAACACGGAAAAGAGTGTGGATAGGTAGCTCTGAATGGGGAAAGTGAGTCTGCTTACTTCTTTAAAGAGAAAATTCACAAACCAACCAACCAACCAATGCTACTTTAATGCTACAAAAAATTCCAGCAAGTCATAGTACAAATATGATAAACCGGTTCCTTTTTTTTTTTGCCCAGGAGACTATAATCTGGAGGTAGGTGTTTGTTAGTACAATAAAGGGTCTTTAAGTAGGCCTGCTGTGTTGTGAAGTGGTGGCCGCGTTTTTAAGAGCAGTGATGTCACCTCGGGACCTGAGCGTGCTGATTGGATCTGGGACTGGTCATGTGATGCATACTGGTCCCAGAGAGGAAGGCTAGGGGCGATGGGAGTGACGGAGATGGGGTTTTCTCTGAGAAAAGAGAATGTGTGGTGCATGTGTGTTTATCTGTATGCTAATATGTGTGTGGTTCTATTCCTCTGCTTATAAGTGTGTGTGTGTTGTGTGTCAGTGCGAGTTGGCCGGCTCCACTTTAAGCCCCACCAGTGACGGAGGCATCTGGGTCGAAGCAGTGGCGGAGCTGGGGGGAGAAGCCCTGAGGCCAGAGCCCCCGGAGGAGGAAGAGCTGACGGCGGGTCGGATGAGTGGGGGTGGCGGGTGGTTGTGGGGCGTGCGGTTCTGGAGCGGTCGGGTCTGGAGAGGAGGCGGCTGACGGAGGAGGCTGGGGGGAGCGGAGGGAGGGGCCGGACGCAGGAGAGGAGGAGGCTGAGAGAGGGAAGAGGGAGTCTGAGTGGAGGAGGGAGGAGAGGAGCCACTGGCAGCGTCCGACGGAGAGTCCTCCATTTTGACCTGGAGACAGAGACGGACGAGGAGATGAAGAACGAGGTCTAGTCCACGTCTTTGAACATATCTACAGTCAAGCCTGACAGAAACCAACAGCCCATATATGTGACGGTTTAGATCAGGGGTGGGCAACTCCGGCCCTTGAGCGCCGGTATCCTGCATGTTTTAGATATTTCCCTCTTCCATCACACCTGGTTCAATTAATGATCAGCTCATCATCCAGCTCTGCAGGAGCCTGATAACGATGTAATGGCTTCCAGGTGTGCAGGAAGAAGGAAATATCTAAAACATGCAGGATACTGTCCATAAATATAAAAGGTGGAGTGATACGCAAGTGTCCCAGAGAAGACAGAGGAAGCTAATAGAAGGAATAAAATAAGAGAAAACATTAGACTCAGTGTTTCAATTTTGGTAGTAATTATTTTAGCACCTGAAACTTAATATAAAACCCCTTCAATGCTTATGATTTTAGCTGAAATTTATCTTATTATTTTAATATAACCTTCCTGAGTAGCCGGTAATATGTACATTAGCTGTAGTCCATAGTGATTTACAACAAAATGACAGATGAGACATTTTGGCTCTTCATAAAAGTGAAACATCAAGCCAGAAAAGGTGGTTAGACTTCACCAAGAGCCGTAAAGAGGAATGGAATGTGTTTCAACAACACATCAGTGTGATGCAATATTTAATTTAAAGATATTAACAACTTCTAAGGTCTAATATATGTAAAACTGTTGTCATTTCCTTATACTCCATAACTGAGACTATTATTATTATAACGTTTATGTAACCAGGGAAAAGCACATTGAGATTAAAAATCTTTTTTAAAGTGTCCTGGTCAAGACTGGAGTAGTAGAAGTTACACAAAATAAGTCACAGCCATACTAAAAAAATACACATAAAACATAATAAAAGCCAGTACTAAAACCATACATAAAACACTAAAATGAGAACATCCAAATAAAAACACTGCCATTATTTTAAAAAGGTACTAAAAGTATAACAATGTTCTTTAAAAGCATCTTGAAGAACCTGATTCAATCTACTTCTAGATTTATCCTTTTCCCATTCGTTTAAAATAACTTATGCTGAATGAACTGACCTCTTTAAATACAGTCAACCTGAAAATAAAAACTAATAAAATACTGCTAAACTTCGGAGTGAGAAATGAAAAGACAAGGATAAATATGCCCTCACCTCGTCCTCCTCAGCGGCTCCATCTGCTGCTGTTCCGATGTCCTCGCTCCTCCGGGGGTCTCTCTGGTCGCGGCTGGTGGTCACCTGCTCGGCCGCCCACTCCCTCAGCACCTCGTCCAGGTTGAAGCGGCGCCGGTAGGTCACGAAGAACGAACTGACCTGAGCAGAGACAAGAAGATGAAACGAGGGAGGGCAGAGGAGTTACGTTCAAGGACTTCGAAGGGTAGAGGAGAAATGTGATTGTAGTTTTTCCTGTGGAGGAGAAACTGGAGGAGGGCTGAAAATCTGATGTGCAGCTCAGAGAGATTAAAATGGAGGATGGAGAGTCAGGATAGGAGGTGAGAAGGACGGGTAAATAATAGATATGTTTACAGTTGGACTCTTAAGCATTTTAATTCTAGGTTGAAAAATGTTAAGTTAGTAGAGGAGCCCCATTGTATCCCTCTGCCAACAATTCAAGATGAAGAAGGGCAGGGTACATTCATGTTTAGTTAAACATTTAACAAAAAAAAGGCATGTTTTTAGTGACAATGGGTTCAACTGAGTGATGATTTTACAGAGGATGTAACCTCCATTATAAAATTTTACATTCTTAATTGTAGCAGTATTGACCTTTGACTTACATCAATGAGTGCAAGCTTGTGGCAAATTTCGACAACTTCTATTAATGCTGAGGACGTACAAAAATAAAATCTCTTGACTTGAACTCCTGTCATAAGAGGTCAGCAGCAGCGGTTTTAACCCAGTGTTCAGAATGTGTAAATGAGAGAAGAAGGCCCGTTTAACTCCTCAGAGGACGGCGCTCACCTGCGCAGGCGTCTTGGTCCCGATCACCTCAGCGATGGCTGCAAAGTCTTTACCATAGCGACGGATAGCTGCGGAGGAGATGGGCAAGAAAAAGCAGTGATTACTACTGTGTCTTTCCATCAGTCAGTACCATCTCAGGGCTGCAGAAAAACAGGCTGCCATCTACATCTGGCGCACAAAAGAGGCAGTGAGAGATGAGTGGAATGTGATGCATGTGCTGGGAGTTAACCTTCCTGTGGGGTCAACCGGCTCAGTGCACCTGCTCTTTTGCAGACATGCCCTGTTCCACACTCACGCTGGAAATGCACACATATCAATCAGACACCACTAGTGGGTGTATAAAGGAACGCTGCACTACTACATTTAAGATGTGATGTGGCAACATGAACCACAATCTTACATTCTCAGTTTACAGCATTCAATAGGCTACGGATATGCACCACACCGCAACAACAGGGCCAATATTTACATGACAGAAAGGCAATAATAGGATTTTGTTTTATTATTTATTTGTAATTTTAGTGTGAAGTTATTAAAATTCAACTCTCGTGCTTATTTTGAATGGGCATAAACTGAATCAAAACGAATTCATTAAATACAACACTAGTCATCTGCTCTTGGTGTCAGTGGTCAAGTCCAATATCAATAAGGAAGGAGAGATCCTGAGAATAATATCAATACCATGTGGAATTTTACTTTTCAATATGGCAGAAGGAAAGATCATTATTGCTAAAAAATGTTCTACTTCTGTTTATTTAAATGTTCTTAATTTACCATAGGGGATGAACAGGGTTCTACAGGTTACGACAAGTTAAGACCTTTTTAAGACTACTCGGAACAGAATTCATGATTCTAAGATTTAGGAAAATTTATTTATTTACTCCAATACCTGGGCTGCAAAGTTAGCATTAATTTGTTCCTAATTTCAATATAAATTGTTGGGTGGAACACAGTAGACTAGCATTACTTTCTTTGCATCTTGGACATTTAACAGACACATTTAAACACAGTCTAGCAAACACATTTATGGCAACATCACTTAAGACCTACTCTAAAAAAAACATTTAAAAAGGTATTAAATGCAAATTTGTAAATTCAAGACATTTAAGGCTTGTTTAAGACCCTGTGGGAACTCTGTATATAGAGTTCACGTGATCTCTTACATTCTACTAAATACAACTTTTATTTGGTTCTAGGCCTGTCATAATTCCATAATCACCTGATGACAAATACTTGTGTGAACCATGACGTTTCATCCCTATTTCTGTCATTGTTCACTCTCTGAAATTTGACAGATGCTTTTTCATATCTTGTTGTACTCCATTCAGAGACACTTCAGTCATGTCATTGTACATTCAGTTACAGGTTTGTATATTTAGAGGTATGTGTGTATCATTAGTGGAACAGAGACAGATCAGCTGTAAGGTTATGACCACTGAGGGGTGAAGTGGTCATAATGTGTATTCAGGGTTCCCACTATTTCAATGAAATTCTTTTACAGGACATTTTCTGCCGCTACAGAGACAAGTTATCACATGATGCACTATTCTATTCCCCTGTTCCCCTCATTCTTTGGAAGTGTTCTTTTCTACAGTTGTAACTTGCATTTACCCAGACTGTTTTTGTGTTTATCACTCAGACATTTGATGTGCAGTCTATGGCTATAATTTATGCATGAAAAGTATAACAAATGTATCACAGATTACAGCCTAGCACTTCATTAGCATGACAAACTGGAGTTACAATGTTCAATGGGGCAATACCCAAGTCTACTTTCTTTTTTCTCTTACTTTATCTCCTGTACTTCATCCAACAATATTTGTATATTTTCAATAAATCACTGAAAAACAATTTGCTTTGTTTCATCGCACTTTAGGCCCACAAGGTCATGAGGGGGGAGGATAAATAATTTTCCAGGACATTTGACCTTTTTTCTCACTTTCCGTATGTTTTCCATGACTGGAAAATTGGTCAGACATCATCTAGGTTTTCCAGGACACATGGGAACCTTGAGATTACCTTTTTACATGTGAAGTTAAGAGTTGAGTCACTTGATTCCTACCCCCCCCCCACCCCACACACACACACACACATACTGAAAGGTGCCATTGTAATGAGATCATCAACACTATTAGCACATCATCAGTCATTCTTTATGTTAGGACTGATCGGTGTAAACAGTCACAGACAAATAATAAATTACAATTATGTGCATGATATTTAATCAACTAAAGTGTTATTATTATGCTATAATGAGCACTGGTAAATATATTTACATATTGCTTGCATTTATTGTCATTTTGTAATGTCTCATTAACACCTGGAGTCTCTCTGAGGATGAATGAAGTTCTGTCTTATCTCCAAACTCAACACTTGTCAACAGCCTGTCCAGAACAGACACATGGTTTATGTGCAGATTCTCTGTGTAAAACATGAATATGAGTGAGTCTAACAGCCTGGCATCTGGTTGGGAATGCGGCAAAGCCTGAGAGGCGAGGTGTGGTGATTCTGTAGAAACGGAGGAAGAGGAGGCTGCCATCTTTACTCACCCTGCACTGCCAGGAGCTGCTCCTCTGTGGTCCAACGAGAGTTCATCTTAGGGGCAGGCTGAGAGACAGAGATTAGAGTGTGAGGGAGGTTGGTGCGTTGAAAAAAACGGGGGTGGAAAGAGGGGCAAAATCGACAGCGTGGGAGCAAAGAGCAGATTAAAACTAATCTCAGTCCCACAAGGGGTGAAATAACTTCTAGGGGGAGTTGGGGACGGGGCACAAACGGTGGAGGATATAGTGAAGAAAGATGAAAGATGGAGAACAGAAGGAACGAGAAAAAACCAATAGGACAGATTTGGAATATAAAAAGGAGGATGAAAGCGGACAAAAAACACCTACCTCAGATGGTCTGAAAGTATCCAGTCCCTCGGTGAGGGTGTGTTTCAAACTGCTGTTGTTCTGTTTAATGCTCTGAACCTGAAAGAAACAGTGGAAACAAACCATGATCACAGTGGTCCTTTAGGTTTACTACTGGGATCTACCATCAATTGCACAGCACATAGGGAGGAGAAACACGGGCAGCATCAGAATTAAAACGGTCCAGTTTTCCTGTCAGTTTGGGTTAGGTGACATTGTGTATGAGCATTTTTCACATTTTGTTACTGATGGTGGTTATAGTACTCCCCACTGTCACCTTAATGTTAACGTTGGTCCTCTTTTTCAGTATGATATGACAGACACACAGACTTTCATTTATTTCTGAAACCCTAACTGTTTTTTTTTTTTTTTTATCCGACTGCATCACATCATTGCTACCCTTTCATGTAGGCCTTTATCATAGAAAGAAAGACTGTTTTATGTAGCATATTTTTACAGAGTGAAGAATCTGGGCACAAACTGCAGGAAGATTTAAATGTTTTTATCGTTTGGGATAAACGATGACATTTTACTTATTCTCATTCAAGTTCATTTTGTTAATATTTCAATTGCTTATATGTTTACTTCACTTTAAGGAACGTGTCACTTGGGTTTAAAACTACATATTGGTCCTTTAAGGACATACGTACCTGTCTCTTAAGTGACACCAGCTGTGTGTCCAGCTGTCTTATAGTTAGAACTCCAGCATCATGGGAGGCCGACAGGGACATGATATCACCCTGTTCCAAGTGCATGCCCTTTGGAGGCCTGCGGCGGGCTCTGAGCGGGTGGTGGCGGTATTGAGCTCCAATGTTCTCCTTTTTCACTGGCCCAGAGCGACCGGGAATGGCCTTGTCAGAGTTGGCACTGTTAGGGTTCTGTTTCACTGCCTGTATGGACCCAGACAGCACACATGTATTAATAAAATGCATCATAAGGACACATTCCACCTGACAAACAAACAAATCAGTTTTAGAATCTGCACCTCTTTCTTGGCGTCGATCTCAAAATCGCTGTCACTGCCGGGGTCTCCCTCCTCCAGCTCATCATTACTACAAGAACAAAGGATGGAAATGGTCAAAGTCTGTCCCAGACATCTTTCTTTCTTCAAAAGGTTATTTCTGTAGCGCTTCAGTGTGCTGGCTGAAAAAGACAATCCAAGAAATCATCAAATGGATCTCATTCACATTTATGAGATTCTTGTTTCCAAGAATATTTATTGAGTGTCACTTAACAAGCGAGTTTTCCAAATGTCAGATGAAAACTTAATGAGTTCTTTCTGCCCAGTCCAAGGTTATCATCCAGGGTTTTTCCAGTTACTGCATCAGTGGCTGAGATGGTCTTTTTAGTTATCAAACAAAGAACTCTGCACTACTGCAATATTTAGGAAATTGCTCAAAGAAATTTGAAACAAATCAGTTAGCATACAGTGAATTACACACAACCCAGGGTTAAGATGCCTATTTCCAGGAAAGGAATAGCTTTTCTGTTTCATCTGCTTTTTTTTTAATCCAAAAATCTAATCATAGTAGAGAAACTCCTGTTACTGTTAACAAAAACTAAATATAAAAACTTTTTCTGATACAAAAATAGAAGTGATGCACAGTAAAACTAATAACCAACTGAAATTGTATTGTGTGTTTATGACACACTTTACCTGAGACAAAAAGACGCATCTGTTTTCTTCTTTGTCCATTTATCTCAAACAGTGCCTAGAAACACTGACACACAGCTGTCATCAGCATAGTTGTCTTTTGTGGATAGTTGTTCATTAAGTGAGGATATTTCCTAATAGAGTTGTATTACATTATTACTTCTTTCTAATATTTTCCACCACTGATGTATAATATACAAACAGACCAACTCCAACACTGAAACAAAAAGTCAAAATTAAATAAATGAAAAATATCCCTTGAGAGTGTCATGACCTCACCTGTCCTCTTTCTCTCTCTTGCTGACCAGCCTCCTGGCCTGCCGGTCCATGACTGAGGTCCTGGTCCTGGTCTTCTTCCAGCTGTAGTAGTACTTCACCAGGCTAGAGATCAGCTTGTCAGGAAGCTTAACACACACACAAATGTTAACATCAAATTCTAGCATTTCACATTTTCTCAAGGGTGTATATGTTTCTCTAGGCCTCTCACCATCTGCTGGATGCGGTGGAAGCTCTTGCCGTGGAAACTGAAGGCCTGCTCGAACAGAACTTTGTCCTCCACTGTCCACTCATCTGGGAAGGGGGTGAAGTTGGCCAGGTCAGCGAGGGAACGCTCCACGTCATGTTTGTGCCACAACAACATGCCCAGGGCCTGATAGGAAATCAAAGTACAGAAGCAAATGAGGGGAGAGAAAAACAAATGGAACGAGAGTCACATGATTATTAAAAATAGGACCAAAGATGTTGCATCTCACAGGCATGTTCTATCAAGAATCAATAACTTGAATTTGTGAGGTTGTCAGGTTCTGCTGCTATGTTAGAGTCCTGTGGTCTTGATGCAGGCAATCAATCTCCCTATAGAAGAGGGTGGTACTTTCACTGGAGGCTAATTCAACAAATTAACTCTGAGAACTCAGCAAGACCGCAATCAGACTGGAAGTGGAAGAATTAGTGAGAGATAGGTGTAGTATACATACTGACTGCTATTCAAATATGTAAGGCTGCATTACTTGAAAACTTATTAACTGCTGTAACAATAATGGATAAATTCGCAACATGTAGGGTCATATTATTTATTCTTACTATACTATTATTATTATTATTAATGATGAGGGCAGTGGTGATGCCATGATGTACATGAACTAGCCAAAAACATTTTGATGAAATAGTAAGTTATTTAAATGTATGTAAGATGTATAATATCACATCCATTGTACTATGATTGAGTGGATTCAAGTTCAGTTCAGGAAAAATGCATATGTTTGTGAAGTCCAGAAAAACACTCAGACACATTTAGTTGTACATTGTGTATTGCTGAAATCTTGATGACCTTCAAGGTCAAATGTCATGGTTCCAAGTGAACGTCCATGTACGAGTTCCTATCAGCGCTCAATAGTAACTATATTGATATCTCTGACCATTTTCTTATTATAAACCATCAAAATATGGTCCATTGTGAGTAAAAGCAAAAGTTTTATACATTTCAAAAATTCTGCAAAAATTGCAAAATCAAAACTGTGAACAAACTTTATAGACATAGTCCTAAGGAACCTACATACAACATTTGAAATTAATCCAAACAGTAGTTTTGTCAGAGAAGATGTTTGAAGAAATTGCTGATGAAGATGACAGAAACAGCACCTTCACAGTAAAAAAAAAAAAAAAGAAAAAAAAAAGGGAAATTGTGGTAAATGGGATGTTGTGCATCAGCATGCTGTACCTGCTCCATGTTGTATCCATGTTTCTCTTTCGCCATCAGGATGTACTCATCCACTGCAGAAGGAAACCAGACAAAAGAAATCATGTTTAGAATTCAGGAATGTGAAGGGTGAACTGATATATACACAGGACAAGGAGGGGACATAAAACAGTTACAGTAAAGGTCAAGTTGTTTTGCCTGAACCACTGAATGTGGTGAGGAGTGTGTAGAACTTACACATTGCATCAGAGAGCTGACTATTTGGACACCAGACCAGCATGCTCCTCTGGTCCTTCTCACTGTAGCGGGTTGGACTGTCTGGAAACGAAACAGACATATAGGTCAAACGTCAAAAATCCCTCCATTTCTCCATCATGCCACCCCCTCTCTTCACTTCTTCTGTAAGTTTAAATTTTTTATGCCTTTTAAGACCATTATAAATGCATTCTGAGACCTAGTTGGTTTGAGCGGGGCACATGGGAGCTGGACTTTGCTGGTGCTCCTAGTGTGAATCCATGACTACACTATACAATGGAAGGCGTTTCCTGCACGTTTCACAGCAGCGCTAGTTGGTTCTATGTTGATTTGGTTTTGTAGTTCTGTTACGGTGCGATCAATACACATTTCCACCGAAAATATGCTTAAAAGCCATACAGACGTTAATGGACTAGTATAATTAAGTAATATTATCCACCTAAGACGTATCCAAATCATATTTGAGGCATTTTAAGACCAAAAATTCAGATAATTAGATTCTTTTCGAAGAACATGTGGAAACTCGCTCTTTCCCTTTGTGACTGTTTATTAATCAAATCTCTAATTATCCTCCTTTCCCCCCTCATCCTTTACATATTGTCTCATGCTCTTTCTTTCTATTGTCCCCTCCGAGCTCCATCTTTAGTTTCCTCTTCATTAGGAAGAAAAACGAGGAGTGACATCCCAACTGATGGACTCTTCTGGGGATTTAACACCTGCGCACTGACAGAATCCAGATGCTAGAAGAAAGGCTGCTTCATCTGCGCCTCCTCTCACTGGTACAATCTCACATCCATCTTTAACATCTTGTTGCATTTTTTAATTGATGTGCAGCCTCTCTGTCTCTACATCCCAACAGCAAAAAAGGTATTGAGGCTTATTTTATTTAAACAATGTTAAATTTCCTGAAAATACAGAAACCACACACAAAAAAAGAAAAAAAAACCTTTAGCTTTGAGTGTTTAGTCACATACAGATACCTCGCCCCTCTGCAATCTGTCTATTCAAACTGCGTGCGGTCTGATTCTCTCCCTCTAGCCTTTCTCTTGGTGCTAAACGTCATTTAACCTTCATCCTTATCTGCATTCCTCTCCTTGCTCCATTTCTGCATCCTCCACATTCCTCCTCACCTCTGTAACTCCTTCTCTGCCTTGACTTTCGACCTCCCTCTCTATCCATCTTCCTTTTTATTCGTCCCTGTCTCCTTTACTGTCATGCTTTCCTCTACATCTCTTTACCTGGTTTGAACTCAGGGATCTGCGCCTGGTAGTCTCCTCCCACTCTGATCATACTGTCTGCACAGAGAGAAAACACCAACAAATGCATTATTACTCCCATCTCCAAAACAGATTCATTTTAATTAACCGTTTAAATAAAAGTGATCACAATGGCTTTACAATGACACAACAAGAATTGCCGAATGGGAAAAACTATATGACACAAGAGACATGATAATGCAGGAATTTTGCTTTTTCAACTGTAACTCACATCAGCTAATGAAACTGCAGCCACACACAAATGGGGAGAAGAGAGAAGGAAAGGCGACAGTTGATGGCAAGCATTAACTTATTAGTATTAAATCCAGTGAGGGAGAATAGATGGAGAGAGAGCTGAAAGCAAGGAGTGCAGAGAGACTAGGAGAGAAGCAGGGAGGCAGGCCAGAAGGAGGAAGAGACAGATTACTGTTTCCTTAGGGATGGAGCTCAGGAAGGGAGGAGAGAGCAGCTTGAAAGAAACTGGAGAAGATGCTAGGGAATGGGTGGAGACGGGCAGGAAGGGATAAGAAAAAAAAAAGGATGGAGAGAAAGAGGGGACTTGATAGAAGACGGAACAAAGATGATTGTGTAACAGAACATTTGTTCAGGTCCAAATTGTGGTTGTGCACTAGAGACAGAGGTTCACAAAGTAGTACGGTTCTCTTTCTAGAAATATATACAGTATATGTATGTTCACAGGAAATAACGTGAACAAAAGGACTGGATTGAACTAAGTTAACCTTCTGAAATGGATAAGAGACATCAAAGCAGTGAGGGGTGTATTTTATGTAGGCCCAGGAAGAGGCCATGAGAGGCTAACTAACAATTGTCCACAGCAATCTAATCAAATACTCACACACTGAGATCAGATCACTGAGGAGGTGTTCTGGGATCTGTATGTCTACATTATCTTAGCAACACAAATGCATCCTCTGCAGAAATCGGCACACCAACTGCAGTGTTTTAAAGATGCATAGTGGTTGTATTACAAGTGTTCCATATGTATAGTGCTGCCTGAGTGCACTGCAATAACATTTTCTTCCCTCCATGGGGAAACAGAATATCTGCAGTTTCTATAATTTCATACAAAGTGATGAATATATTGTAAATACTTCGATATTCAATCAAAACTAAGGCATAAGTTGATCAATAGTGCCAACACAATAAATGAAATGTTCAAAGTTGTCACACTGACATTTAATGTGCTGACTGATTGAGAAAACGCCTTCTTAAAAGTTATGTCTTAGTCTTTGAGCCACATAGTAAATGACATTTGCAAAAAAGGCCTGTTTGCTGTTATTCTGTGTTTTAGGCTACAGATGAGCTTGTTTATTTGTATATAAAGAAGAGTAAGGAAGTGAAATACAGTTATTTAAAATGCATGTGAGGATGCACTTTAAAATGCCTGAACACACACTTACAGCTGGCCACTTGTATTTTGATATCCATGTTAATGTCTGGTCTGAACAGGGCTATTAAAGCAATCAGCACATAGAAAGTGTATTCTGTGTAAGTTCAGATGGAGGGAGTCTATCTAAGGGCTTGAGTAGATTTACACAATTTCTCAAAGAACAAACTACTTGATTGCATTCACATTCACACTGTTTCAAAGTAAGATGAGTTGAGTTCAGCGTTGTTGATTAGCTAATTACATCATATAAGAGGTACATTCTGAACACTTAAACCCTAACAGAGTTCACCTGAGATCACTTTATATGATAGGGTCAGGGCTGCCCAATCCTGGTCCTTAAGAGCTACTATCCTGCATGTTTTAGGTGTGCCCCTCTTCCAACACACCTGACTCAAATGACAATCCCATCATCAAGCTCTGCAGAAGCCTGATAAAGACCGTGAGGTGTGCTGGAAGAGGGACACGTCTAAAACATGCAGGTTAGTAGGTCTTGAGGACTAGGATTGGGCAGCCCTGCGATAGGTCACCTCGAAGGGACTTGTGATTAACCATTACTTATTAAAATGTACAAGAAACACAAAGAAAGACATGTTCTTCCCCAACTAAAACACTGAAGAGGAATGGCAAGAAGCAGATGAAGCTAGTGGCTGCACTACTTGTTATAAAAACCCTCTGACCTATTACCTGGGCTTTGTAATCAGCCTCTCAGTGCTAGACCTGGACATCAGCACTGATTAACTACATTGATTCAACTCCAGTTCATCAAGTCCTAATTCACTACATGTTTTGATTTGACATTGATTCAATTAGGGATATTTCGCTTGTGTTGACATTAAATGCTGCAAATTGCAGGGGCTTTCGAATCTGGGCATCATTAATAAGGTTTGTGTACACATTAGGAATTTATCGCAGTATATTTATCGAAGTATTTGAGGTGCAAGATGCAACTTAACTTGGAAAAAAAACTCTTATTTCAGGATTTTATTAATTAGCTTAGGATTTTTTAATAAAAAACTGGCTGCAGTAACATTTTACAGAAAGCAAATCTAAATGTTACGACTCAAATCTCGCAAGTTTTAATATTCCCTGTTTTCTTCACCCATCTATGAGGGTAAACTGAACATCCATGGGATATTAACTAAACCAGACATAGTAGTGACACTGATGACATTTTTCAGTGCTATGAGTTATTTCACTGACCAAACAACTGATCAATAATTTAAGAAAATAAAAACAATAATCACCTATGAAAATAACTGTTAGTTGGAGTCCACTATTGTCTAAAATGCTATGGAAAATGTGACCTATATACCACATGGGCCTTTTGATTAAGTCCTCACAACTCCAGTATAATTTCTCAACAACGATACCTCAAATCTATTTGCAGAGTAGAATAATGATCTGAAAATGAGAGATCAACAGCAAGTCAGAGGGTGAAGGAGAGGAGGGAGGTAGAGAAGATGTATGCTGGCTGAGGATGACAGGGTTGGAGGAGTGTGGGAGGTGGGTGGAGGAGGGAGGGGGGGTGACAGCGGAGAGTGGTGCACAGCGACTGGAGAAGCACTGCAGCAATGCAAAAAAAAAAAAAAAAATCCAACCAGAGCAGTTGATGGATGTAAATGTACACTTTACAGGTGCTCCAGACATCACGCCTACATGTTGAATTAACCCCAGACTGAGCAGAAGAAGTCATCTCAGATGGAATCAGGAGATAATACTTTTAGTTTAATGTGTGTGGTTACCGTGAGCGTGCTCTTCATCACTGCTCTCCTCTTCAGAGTGTGGTTGACTGTTGCCGTTGGTTACCGTCTTGGCTCTGCTCCTGGACAGGACCCCGGCCCCTGAGCGCTCCATCACTGAAGGCATGGCTTCAACACACACACACAGACACGCTCTTAAGTATATAGTAATTCACTGCTCATACAAAACTGTTTTACCGCCACTGTTTAATCCGTCACAAAAATTATTCAGCCTCCTATAAAACTAAAAAGTCTTTCATTACAGAGTTGGCTGCGATTTCTTTTCACTTGAAAGCCTATAAAACCTAATTCACGCCTGTAAAGTTAAATGGCACCTTATGCTGCTACTTTGGAAGCTTCTCCATTGTCATCCCTTGAGCTGCATTTATTTTCCAAACACTGGTTGAGTCAGCAGTTCCCTTCTGTTAATCATCACTCATCAAGACCTCAGCATCAGCCAGTAACCAAGCACCTCAAACACCAAACCATAATGGCCAACCGCCAAATGTACCAAAAAAATAAATCACTTGATTAAATCATCCACATAACACACAATTCTGAAACAGTTGTTCATGTCAATACAGAAAATATTAACATTTCAAAGGTTTTCCCTAAGTTTGTGAAGCACTTAGGTGCCATGATGACTTTTTCTTATCTGACTCGAGATTAAGTAGTTTAACATAATTTTGAATTTATATTATATTGTTTGTTCAGAGAACTTTTGTAATAATGAAAATACAAATAAATGGGAAACTATTCTCATGATGTCAACACACGATTTAAATTTCAGAAATAATTTCATGACAATCCACACTTTTTTAAAAAAGTTTTCTTATTTTCTGGTCTATTCAGCTTTATACAACTTATTTTCTCTCAAGAAATTAATGGAGAAATCTAAGCAATTTTTCAATATCTTCAACTCACAATACTTGACATCTCTCAGATTTATAATACTAGGAAAACCCATGATCCTCAGATATCAAATCAGAGCAAGTAACAGCAATATGCAGCCACTCAGACTAACAAAATTAGAGACAGGCTGATGATCTACTCCAACTGGATATTTCACAAAT
>JAPSES010000102.1:3046664-3062962 GCA_029822895.1 Maxillicosta whitleyi | reverse complement strand
TATCTATCTATCTATCTATCTATCTGTCTGTCTGTCTGTCTGTCTGTCTGTCTATCTGTCTGTCTGTCTGTCTGTCTGTCTATCTATCTATCTAGCCTTGTCGCGCCCCCTACTGACATATGAAATAAATAGTTTTCCAACAGGGACAGCCGAGAGACAGATTCCCCGAGGACAAAAGGATGTGGGTGGGGTTTAGCGCCATCTGCGAGCTGGAGACGTGGATGTGTGTGTGGTTGTGAGAGAGGGAGGGAGGCCTTCATTTGCATTGTGAAAAATGGCTATGGCTTGTATTTATGGCAATCTTTTATCCCACTGAAACAGGATCCTACAGTTAATGATGGAGAAGAGTTGGTTTACTGTCCTGCTGCTGTATAAACTGGAATGTGGAAAAAAAACTAGTATGAAAGTGTTAAATCTTATAGATTTGACAAAGATGATAAAATAATGGAAAAAGCAAACATTTTACCTCATAACATTTTTGGATGAATTCCTTAATAAATGATGTGAAAAGACAACAAATACAACTATAATACAACTAAAATAATCTAATTGTAACAGTTCAAATATATGGAGGTATACACTGAGGCTATGTTAATTAATAGAAAGGCAATAAAAGCAGGGCTTATTGACTAAATTACACTAAAGATAGTTTTTAACAAATGTTAAAGCACATTTAAATCATGTTGTGAAAAAAAAATTGAACTGATTTAAGTATACAAAATATTTTTTCTGCCAGATTTTATTCTTAATATTTTTTTAATGATACTTTGGTGATGAATAAGTTGTTGCTTTTAACACATGGATTATGTATAATGATTTATTTATATAAATCTTATGAGCAATAAAAGACAAGAAATAAAGACATAATATGGCTTCAAAAATGAATAGATTTAACTATCTTGGACTAAGTATTTTTATTTTATTTTATTTTGTTTTAAATGATAAGTAAAGGAGCTTAAGTAGAAAATATAAAAAATTTAAAATAAATTTAAAAAAAAAACAAAAAAACAGCAGTACTTATCTACCAGTATCATTGCATATATAATAAAGATTTACTGCACACCCACCACTACAGTACACTGATAATATATTCATCAAATAAATACAAGCATTTCATACAATATCAAGCATCGGTCATGCAGGAAAATAAACTGCAAAAGGCAGAAGCCATGAACTAACATGAACAAATTGTACAATATATAATGCATATCATGTAACATTTAACACAACAATATAGTGATGTGAGTCCATGTAGTGTCTTGTAGTTAATAAGAAGCATCTTGAAATTAGATCTTGCATGTAGAGGTTTTCCAAGTAATGAGAGAAGAGCAGGAGTGATATGATCCAAATGCTTAGTATTAGTTAAAATCGAAGCCGCAATGTTTTGTACAAGCACAAATAACAGATTCGTAACAGTATGGAAACATGCAAATAAAAGAAATAGCAATTATTTCAGCTTCATTTCACCTCTAAATACAGATCTTTTCCTCGAGATTCAAGTAAAAGTTGGAAGAATTTAGGACTAATAATAATTTTACATAAGGAAATGACTGTGATTTGACATGGGTGATATGAAATTCAATATTTGATACCAATGCAGCATCCTGGACAGGTCTACTCCTGTAGGAATATAGATGGAATGAAGATCATCAATTATTGAAATGTTAGAATGATAGGAACCGCTTGATTATTTCAGCATCTACAGTGCAGAATAGAATTAAGAGTCGAGAAATCTAGGTGTATATTAGTGTGTAAGGGTAGAGGTGCTAGCCTAAACTGAACACTGTGATCTCTAATCCCTCAGACATCACCACATGAGTAACCGTAGTACATCTATAGCTAATTAATAACAGGATTACTGTGACAAACCTTTGTTACGTTCAACAATACATTAATGAGTTTATATGAACTGACATGAAGTATAATTATGTTTATGAGTAGGCTTAGGAGCTTGGCAATAGCTATGCAGTGGCAAAGACAAACACAAAAACAAAAACAAAAACAACAGTGTTAAATGTGTCTGTTTTCATCAGTCCAAACAGACAACCTAACCCATAAAGACCCAGGGGTACATTTGTGTCAGTTCCCAAATGAATTTTTTTCTCTCAATTTAATCTTTTTTAAAGTGACTTATGACCATTTTTTGCAATATTATCCTCTGTATTTTGCATTTTTCAGTGTCAATCAGGTATTTTTCTCTGTTTTTGATTTAATGATCGTGTATATGTTCATGAAAACCCAAAGTAAATGCATAGTTTATTATTTTACAACAGAAAAAAAATAAAGAAAAAGTTATTTTTTCAGCAAGGACTGAACATAACTACATTTTCTGTCATTTGTCAGACTCCATGGGTTTTACTGGTGAATCAATGGTGTAGAAGATGACGTTTCAACTGTAACTACCAAGGCTCTGAACGTCCAAATGGGTCATATCTGATGACCGTGAAAGGTGACAAACTGTATTTTACACCAATTATTTACATGCATTGATCGGATCAATAGTTATTAAACATTTTAGATCAGTTTTTCTTTGCTGGTGACTGGGTATTTATGGGTTACAAGTCAAACTCAAATGACCAGTCATTTCAATGATCTGTTTCTTCAAGCAGAAATTCCAGCATTTACTGGTTCAACTCCTCAGCTGCATCAACTTGTTTTACTGTACTATCATTTGAAATATAGTTACATCCATAGATAAAATGGTTGCAGTCAATGTGACCCCAAGCATACACTGCTTTCTGTAAGTCACCACCAACTAAAAAGGTTTAGTATTTCAATTGAAATCTTAATCTCAATCTCAATTTTAATCGATGTATTGTAGAAGCCTATTATATATTATGTAAAAAAAAAAAAAAAAAAGTACTGTATTCTTCTTGAAATGTACCACAATATAAGTATGTATTGGAATGCATTTACTTTCTTTCCACTACTGAGCAATGATAAAATGTTACACATATAATTTTTTTTTTTACTTTAAACATCACAGTGAAATGATGGTTATAATTACAGTGCATTTAGAATCTGCAGAAATTCTGTCGCTTTAAGTGAGTGTTTCTGTTTTCAGTATGCATTAAAGTGACCTTATCCTTCTGTCTCCTTGGGAATCACTCCTTTACATGGTCCTATAATATAATGTGAGTGTAGCTCTCTCTATTTTTCGTGATTGTATTTCATAAGCCGTATATGTCCTATAAAAGAGTGGCTGTGTCTTTTCTGCTGCAGGGCATGGTGGAGGCAGGGATGCCTCAGTGTCTGTCTTTGTTTTATGCTTCACCACTCAATTACACGTCTGGCGTCACAGAATGAAGCCAAGGCAGTAAAAGTTACAGGAAAACCTATATTTTCTATAGCTGCATATCTTTTATCCTGTCTGGAGCTTAATTCCAGGTTTTCATGAGGCTGCAGGATGAATATAGTCATTTTGTGTCCCACCTCGCCATCTAGTGGTGTTTTCAGTGTTGAATACACTTTAAATGGAGGTGAAACTCTTTGACCCGCTCTTGAAAGGACAGGAATGAAATATGACATGTTTTAATCAGAGAAATATATGATGGCCAGGCCCACTATATTTGGAAAAGCACAGTGTTTGCACCCGTTGACCTCACATTAATACACCTTGTACCTATAGAGTTCGACTTTGAGGGGTGAACATGATTATCCAGTGGTGTAAAATGGATATGGTGGGTCTCAGCACACACTACCACTACTATGACATCACAGCATCACATCATCTCCTCACATGAACAGTTGGATATGACAAAAATACCAGAAAAGTAGTAAATTTATGTATTGTTGTCTTTTAGATGATGTGTACTTTTTACAAGTTCATGTTGAAAACCCTATCATTTGGCTATATTTATCTTTCCATAATTTTTTTTTTTTTTTTTTGGACACATTGCTGAAACTGACTGAGGCAACCCCAGATCATAACACAGCCCCCACAGGACAGTACTGCAGGCACTAGGCATGATGGGTAATCATTTCATCTACTTCTCTTCATGCTGGAAGAATGTCAAACTGGACTCATTAGACCACATCACCTTTTTCTATTGATATACGGTCCAGTTTTTATGTTCTCTGCCAAACCAATGGCTATTTTAAGAAATTAAAAACTGCACATTACATCAGTTATGGTTTCAAATGTTTTAAATATGGTTAGTTGTTGCAGATATTAAATGCTGTAATTTTTGCCTATTTAAATACAAGTGGGAACTTTGTGTTGGCTGGGTAGTGTAATTTTTCAATAGAGTGCTAGACTTGCAGGCAGAAATATATGCCCAAACTATGTCATTCATCTAATTTAAAAGTCTAACCAAATCAGTGTGAAATCAAATGGAAATTGAATAATTAATGGTTGTGTTTTTTAATGATGAGTTTTAGCCTGCATTTGAAGAAACAATAAATCCAGGCAGACCAACCTAAAAATTAGGACTCAATTATGAGTTAACTAAGATTAACGACATAATGTAGTTAATGGAAGCTGTATTATGACTCACAACATTAACCAGACTTGCAGAGTCAAGCAAGAACCGCTTCAAATAATAAAAGAGCGACACCTAGTGGAAATAAACAGACATAGCTCTCAAACTATCCTTTTACTATCCATATGTGGCCTGTTTTGTTCCACAAACTGTGGTTTTAAGTTGTATTAAGTAAAGATTCGTTTATTAAAGGATATATTATGTAGGGGTTGTTATTTATTTGTTGCATTTTAATGAATAACTTCTTATTTATTAGGCTTTTTGAAGTTTACATCTAATTTGATTTATTGTAGTATAATATTGTTTAATGGTGTGTGTGGTTCAATTATGGTGTGGTAATTTGTTTTATTTGAATGACTAATGATGAGATTAATTGCTTAGTATAATACAAAATACATACGCGAGGGTCTGTCATCACTTTCCAAACAAGGAAACCATATTCGCGCTAAAGCCGTGATGCCTCCAGTTGCCGTCGGAAATATGACCATTCAATATTCGTACTCCGTGTAGTACAATATGGTAGCGTGGCCGAGCGGTCTAAGGCGCTGGATTAAGGCTCCAGTCTCTTCGGGGGCGTGGGTTCGAATCCCACCGCTGCCAGAAAGCTTTTTCATATGATTATCACTGTCAATAACCATACGACTCAAGTAAATATATCTGGAACGGGTTTATTCCATGCATGCTGAAAAAAATAGGAAACTAATTAACTATACTAACTATGATAACAAAGACAGAAACAATCAGTGTACAGACAAAAAAAAAGTGCAAAAGAACCAGGGAAAAACGTTTTACACAAAAAGAAGTACAGATACTATATCTTACATCATCTTTTATATCTTACATCATCTTTTATATCTTATTTTGGGGGGTTGTTTTGCTTTTTAAAAACACAATTTGGATTTTCATCCTGTCTCATTTCTTTTGCTGTTTTTCCTATACTTTCATCAAATTTAAACCTTTACATATATATCTACATCTTAAATCTTTTTCATGTTGCATTTTAACATAATTTCTATTTTGTCTGTTTATGCCTTTTATGTTGCTTTCCCAATATCTCATCTTTTACATAAGTTTTCATTTGTTTATTGTGTAATTTTCATCTATTAAATTTTTGTACATCTTTTACATAATTTCAATTTTGTTGCATCTATTCCATACATTTTTTTGTACATCCTTTCCATCATTGTCATATCACAGCTTCCCACTTTTCACTTAAATTGCACCACATTACATCTTTTACATATTTACTTCTTTCTTGATATGAGTTTAGCTTTTTTTTTTTTAACATCTCTTGTTCCATCTTTTTCGTCTAAGCATTATCTTCTACATTCACGTGGTTATTAACATCCATAAACCCCCCCACAGAATATTCTTCTTCTGCTTTAAATAGAAAAATATACCCACATATTATCTAAACATATTTTGATAATGACGACCGGGTAAGAACAGCTGCGCGGCCATGGTTGGGTCTCGACCCGGACTTTGGTGAAGAGTGTCGGAAGTCGGAGCTCGACAGGAACACGTGAAGGCAACACCGTTGGACGCGACGGAGAGCAGAGGAAAGAAAAGGGCAAGGAAGGGACCTGTAATCAAATTCAGCCTCAAGTATTGGCGCCAATCCGGCTAAAAGAAAAATAAAACTACTCAAATTCCATTGGGGTTTTAATCAAATCGGCGACTACTCGCTTCTTCTTTCATAGCTATCGGTATCGGTAGCCAGCTAGCCTCGTTAGCACACTCTCTATCATTGTCATTAATCTGGCCCATTTCTCTCTGTCTCCGGTCACTAATAACTGAGCAGCGGTTTGCACAGGGACAATAGAGGTGTGTTTCTCCTGGGTGACCCGTAAGACACAGCCGCCAAAATGGGGGTGAGTTCTGTGTGTTTTGCTAAATGTGTCCGTGGTGTTACAACGAAAGGTGGTTGTTTTGGGCTGCGTGATGGTGAGAGGAGAAAAAGAAAGAAAGAAAGAAGGAGGGAGGAGAGGAAGGTGGTGGGTAGATGTAGCTAAAGGTGTCGCTGGCACCGGGGCTTATTTGGCAGCGTTAGCCGTTTAGCTGCCTCCAGAGAGCGGAGACAGCTTTTCATTGTTAGCCCCCGCATCGGCTACCCTCCGCTTTTGTGGCATTTTCATCATTATTACTGCAATGTCCTTGCCGCTGTGCTCAGTTAACTCTTCCTGGTGTGTGTTGTGACATTGTTAGCTTGCTAGCTGTGTTAGCCATTTAGGAATGCTTCATTAATGGCGAGAGCTCTGCTAGCTAATGTATTAATGCTAATGTTAACATTTGCTCTGTTGGTCACAATGTGCTGCCTTTCCTCCCAGGTTATAATAAATTCATGCTTGTTTATTGTGGATAATGTACTTGTCAGCATCCATTAGGCCTGTGCACATGCTGCATACCTGAGTTAGTTTTCATTACTGTTGGTGCTTTAAAGCTAGTTACTAAGCAGACTGAGTTTATCCCCACTTTCACTCAAGATAAACCAATCCACGTGTTTCCACAGTCCCAGCTCAGTCTGCAGCTTCTCTGTCGTCGGTACAGAGTTAATGCTTTGAGCTGAGATGGCTATTTACTGCATTCTTTCCCCTAATTGGTCCGTCTTATTTTTTGGCCCGAATCTAATGAAAGAATTTGGATAAATCGTTGTTTGTCCGTAAATGTACCACATCTGGAATGCAACAGTGTTACTGAGAACTTAAATAGCAAGTTGAAAATACAGGAGTTTCCCTGAATGCAAAGGAGTTATAACAGCATGTAAACAGTTACACCAGAGCTCAACCATACAGATTGCCCCTTATTAAATCTATAAACTTGCCTGTGGTAATAAAAGAAATGAGAGTTAGGTGTGATTTCTTCACTGTTTTTGCAACATAATAGCCTTCAGATAGTAACAGACTTTTTAGTGTATCTTATTAGAAACCTTGACCTTTGAGGGACTGACGATTCAGTCCACTGTACATTTTTTTTTTTTGCCAAATTTGGGGAAATCCCAAGGATATTGCATTCATTAGAAATGTCAATTGGCACCAAAAACTTCATAGTTCATTCTGGTGAATATTTGTGCCAAGTTTTGTTCTTTCTCACACACTTTCTGAGACACTGAGTGTGAAACACAACAAGGACTGACCAGTAGATGGACAGACTTACTTGTAGGAATGCCTCTAAATAAGAATTAAGTGTTAAGTTACAAAGTTAAAAACATAGAAGCTACACACATTCAGAAGTTTTAAGAAGTCTTGAATCCAGTAACTGTAATAATTGCAGGCCATAAAATGTCTCAATTATGACTGATCTGAATTATCACTGGACTGAAGGAAGACATATGATAGAAATCCACACAAGCATAAATAAATATACCATTAAACACACCAGTAACATCTGCTATAAACCCATATTGTTTTGTATTCAAACATAAAAAACATCATCACACAATGAGACATGAAATCTCTCTTAGAATACCTTAATGAAAGCAATTTATTTATTGTATTCTAGTCTTATATTTATCATGTTTAAAGCTGCAGAAACACCGACATTTTACCCATAACCTGAACGTCTTCAGTGTTTTAAATTTCTAGTTGCAAATAATTTTGTCAAACTCAATGCTAATTAATTTTCAGTTGAGCCTCTTAATTGTGTTGCTTTGCTGCATAGGATATCCCCCAGGAAACAGTGTTAGAAACATAGAGCGGCTCTCATTAAATATGTTTTCAGAATAAAATCAGTCCTCTGTTCTTTTTCCTAGAAAGTTCCAGTATTAGTAGGAGTTTATTCACAGATATGATGTCAGTGGAAGGGCATTTTGCGTGCATGTGCAGTTATATGTTGTGTCACAAGGTTGGTTCATTTAGCTCCATTTACAGGAGCTGATAAAGCATCTATTCTATCTATATCAAGCAGTGAGATGCAGTCAGAGTAATTTGTGTGAATAATGGTTGCACCAGTGCTGAGATGAGCACAGGACATGGAGCCAACAGTAGACTAAATTAGAGTATCAGCATCTGAGAATTTATCCAATACTATAATCTCACATGAATAATGTGCAGTGTCAGTGATGAGAAGCGGTGAGAATGTAGCTGCTGTTTTGGTAGTTTTTGCTGCCTTAATGAACTAAATGTAAAAGGTGCTGTAATGATAGATGAGGATTAATTTATGTGAATCAATTCCAGTTCTTATTCTTTTATTTTGCACGCTAAACCTCCATGTGTTTGTCTTGTTTTGTTTGTGGTTGGTGTTGAGGTCTGCCCTGTCTTGTCTGTTGCAGCATTGCTGCATGTGATAAAATGCTGCTGCAGGTTTACACACAGATGCATAGACTTGCAGTGTTTGTCAAATGCACATAGTTTCTGGGACTAAGACATAGGTCTGTGTCCATGGAGTCTGTCAGAGTTGAGTTTCTGTAATACTGCTTAAGCTTTGTGTTGTGTAAATGAGTTTTCTGTCATCAAATGTCATTTTATCACCAGACATTACACATTCAGAGCACAATGAAGCAGATACCTACACGAGAAAGATCAGGTTAAATATGTATTTTAATCACACAGATATGATTCATCTCTTGCCACTGGGGCCCAAAAGAATAAGAAGAAATGGGACAGAAATTATCATGTGTCTTGTATCTTGTCTGCTATGTCTGAACACATTTTCTGCCTTTTTATTGTATTCTGTGTGCAGAGGAAGTCAAACAGAGCGAAGGAGAAGAAAGCCCGGCGTCTGGAGGAACGGGCGGCAATGGATGCCGTCTGTGCAAAGGTGGACGCAGCCAATAAGGTGATTTCCATGTAGGGTTTATCAGTGAGTTTAGAGCAGATGAGAACGTGATTGGGAAGAGTGTGAACATTGTTGTGTGCTTGTTTGAGAAACAAAGGTTAGGGTTTTGTCTTGCCGCCGACTGTTGCTGCTTTTGTCGTTCTGACAGCTGATAATGATGTTGCATTGATGTTAAAAATAAATGTGCTCTTGTTGTTGGTTGCTTCACATAAAAGCCTCCACCACACAAGATTCTTTTTTACGTGTTTTTGTAGGCTTTCCAGTGGATGTGAATGAAAACATACACACTTTAGTTGGACCCATATCCATGATCCACAAGCTAGGATGGCCCCCTGAAAGGATCATACACATGTCAGGAAAATCCACAATACAATGCCATATGTGAATTAATGCATAATTAATCAGCATTAATAAATCCTACTATCTAATAGAGGAGACAGATCCAGCAGTGTGGAGGCGGGTTAAAGCAGGACGGCTGAGACGGGATCAAAACTAGACCATATTGAAGCCTGCAGGGGACAAAACTCCACCCTTTCTCTTTCGGCTGAGCTCGAGCAGCTTCATCAACAAGCTCTCCACAGGCCACCCTGGGTTTATTATTTTTCTGTGTCACTTGGTCCCAAAGTGGGGCACTTAGACTTGGACGCCGCTCCTGTGTCCCGCCCCTTCTTACTGTTTATGTGCCAACAGAGAAGGAATTCTCCCAAAGCGACTTTTATTTTGGTTGTTGTTGTTATTTTTGCTGAGGTTCTTGCCAACAGGACTGAATCATGACTTTGACTGGTGATTTTTAACGAACAGGCAGAGCATTCAGTTCTTTCTAATAAATAATTTAACCCATTCATGGTACACTCGGCTCCCCACAGTCTTAATACACTACAAATGAGGATCCAACTTCAATGATTTTTAACATTTAAAGTGAGGTAATTAATATCCAGCCGGGTGCTAATTAACCAGTGATTAAGCATATCCAGTTGTTAAAGTACAAGCTGATGTTTTAGGGATTTATTGTTAAATAATAGGAGGAAAAACACTTGCATAAACATACTTTTCCCTCTCTACAGCAGTGCCTGGCCTCATGGCTACAGAGTCTGAGGGATTAAGTCAGTAAAACAGATTGTGATGACTGTTCTTTTTACTGTAAGAGCTACATTGTTTGAATTTCATTGAAGGATAAAGAAATGTATGGCTTCAGTAATTATGTTTTCTCTACTAAAGAGTCCTCCCGTGTCCTTAATTTACTGTTAAATTATTTTGCGGGGAATTTAGTGGTGACCAATAATTCACACTTTGTAAACAATGAGTAAAAAGAAGCTTTTATTCTTTTTTGTATGTTTGTTGTGCTTATACATTACATTGGCCAATCAGATGAAGCCTCAGCTTGTTGCACTATTGGGCATTATTATCACACTTTGAAGATTTTTCTAATATATGCCTGCTAGAAGATTTCAGTGAAATTTCTGAAAAATAATACACTGTTTGGCATGATTTATTGAATATGTCATCTAGTAGATGCATTTTTTGCTCAATAAAATGTCAAAACAATTTCTAGAAGTGCTTTTGAAAATGGAAAAAAGCTGAATTTTCTCACTATTGATCCTGCTAAATGCCTTGCATCTTGCTGAAGGGCGTCTACAGATTCATCTCAGATTATAAAGAATGCTGAGATTTGTTGTGGGGATTTTAATGCTATGATCCTGTCTTCTTTTAGGTATAAAATACCTAAAACTAATGCATCTATAAGTAACTCTAGATTGTGTCAGTGGTGTTCTACTTCAGTTGAGATGACTGTTATTTTGTGTTTTCCAAGCATTTTAAGCTCATTGTGATCCCTCTCCTCAGCTTGATGACCCACTGTCTGCCTTCCCAGCCTTCAAAAAGTACGACAGAAACGGGTACGCATCAGTATTCAAGTCCTGCATTCAGTACTTCATGAATTAAGTATTTGTCCGGTGGCATTTTGTCTTCCTCTGCTCTCAGTTTCATATCGTATAACAGCAGACACGCACCTTCTTGATGTTTCTGACTCTGTTGCGCTGTCGTCTCGTCCAGGTTGAACCTGCAGATAGAGTGTAAGAGAGTGACCTCCCTCAACCCGCTGTCTGTGGAGTGGGCCTTCGAACTTACCAGAGCCAACATGCAGACCCTGTAAGAAGTCTTTTCTCTTCTGCTTGCTTCCAGCTGACCTGTGTGACCCATGTTTTTCAGAGATGATTGGTTTGATTCACACTGATATGACCGGTAAAACGCTGCTGAAAATAGAGGTGCCGACAATCTAGCAGTACACTGTTCGGCAGGAAGGGAAAAAACATCAAACGGTAACAGAGGAAGATGTGAATCAGTGTTTTTTAGACTGTACACAGCGAGCAGCCTGTGGAAAGCCGAGCAGATAAAAGGCATGCAGTGACTACAATTCATCTCTTCTCTTTGCCAGAATGTGAGTCATTTTAATTCAGTGAACAAGTGCACTCTGGAAGAAACCAAATGAGTTTAGTTTCTTCTCGAACGCCATTGCCGAGGCAGCCTGAGAAACGCGCAAGGGTAAAGCGAGCGTGTCGGGTCACGCCAGTACTGACCCATTTTCCCTCTTGGTGCACCATAGGTATGAGCAGAGCGAGTGGGGATGGAAGGAAAGGGAAAAGAGGGAGGAGATGAACGATGAGAGAGCGTGGTACCTGCTGGCCCGTGACGGTGACTCCGCCCCCGTGGCTTTCTCTCACTTCCGATTCGACGTGGAGTGCGGGGAGGAGGTACTATATTGGTAAGGGGCCTACTTGAGATACACTGATGTACTTTTTTTATCGTTCATCCACACAAAAGGCATTACTTTCCCTCCCTGCTGTGACAGATGGGGCAAAACCTCTGCCAAAGTGAGCTCCACAAAAAGTCAAACACTGGCTGCTTTGTTCTCCGGTCTTTCTGACCTTTGACTGTCTCTTTTCAGCTATGAGGTCCAGTTAGAGAGCAGAGTGCGAAGGAAAGGGCTCGGAAAGTTCCTCATCCAGATACTACAGCTCATCGCTAACAGGTAAAAACACATCTGCAATATTCATTTAAAACTTTTTCAGCCACTAATCCTGCGAACACAGATAAATAATTGAGGTAAAATGCAGTTTCTGTGCCACGTCAGATATGACCCATTTGGACATTCAGTTTCAGATGTTCCACAGTGAACACGTAAAACACCGTCATCTTCTGTAATACTGATTCACCAATAAAACTCATGCCAGTGGTTGAAGATGTTTGTTTGTATGTTCAGTTAATGACATATTTTGCTGAAAATGTTGATATTTTTTTCTTCTGTTTTCTTTGTTCTGATATGAGTTTTAAAATGACCCTGAGTTTTTATGAAGATCTACATGATCAGCGAATTAAATACAAGAAAATACTGAATTTTCACTGAAAAATGCAGAAGATAATATTAGAATCGAATAATAAAGCAATAGTTTTTGGTCTTCAGAGTTTGCATGATGTGTCCATTTTGGGTTGGTTTCTCATAACAGAGTTCTCCAAATCCCACTACATGGCACCAGCTGATCTTTACTCATATTATGACAGTAGCTATAGCTTAATTTTCCAAAAACTGAGTAATGGTTGATCTCAATTCAAGACGGTTTCCCCCTATATCTGAACATTAACTCAGGTAAACAAAAATATGAGTATGTAGGAAACTGTGCCGGTGGTTCATGAATCTAAATTTAGAATAAAATGTTGGCTTCGTATGTAAAAATCTGTCACGCAACATTGTACATCAAATTATATTTTTTGTATTTATTCAGAGGTGGTTTATATTGGCATGAACAAACAGTAACATTCATGACACACATACACTTGACTTGTTAAATTATAACTCCACACATTCATAATGAGACAAACTCTATTTGTATTTGCCTTTTTGACTTCTGTGTAGCTTACAGTACAGGGTAATGGAGAGTATCCCAGAAGGAAGTGGGTTTTTCCCATTAACAGTGGGTATATATTCTCATTTACCATATTTTCTGGGCTATAAGATGCACCTAAATATTAGCCACATCTGACTATAAGCCACAGCATGACATCTAATCACATCTGACTGTAGGCTGCAAGTGGCCACGTTGTGACATGAGATATTTACACAGAAAGGTGGCAAACAGAAACATTATTTAAATATTTATTTACATCCCTTCACTGTTTTTTTTCCCCCAAACACTTCCTGTAACAGCAGTAAAATGGCTGGTTAAAAAAGCAGAAAAGTCATTGATCTCCATCTTCCTCCTGCCACTGAAACCATCCTCTTCTTCAGTCTATATACATATGCATTTGTTCACACGTTTTCCATGATGCAGGTGTGAATGACGTAAGCTTAAAACTAGTGTCTCCCTCGGTGCATCACCTCTTGTACCCGTCTGTCTTGCTTTTGCACTAAGAGCGCCTCCTGGAGGCCGTTAGCCCGTAAAAATCTATACTCGAGTTGCATTGTTGTATAAGCCGCGGGGTACAAAAAGAGAAAAAAGATAGTGGCTTATAGTCCAGAAAGTTTGGTAGTTTGTTTTAGCAGGATTCACATACATTCAGCATGTTTTATTGTGTGTAATGTTTTTTGTAAGAAGTGTTTTCCTGTTTTTTTGTTTTTTTTTAATAACTGAACTTATAAACGCAAGAAACCATGAAACAGAATAAACATAGATAACATTTTCCTATACTGTTTTGATTAAGAAATAATAAAAAAAAAATCTTAAAACAAAGTGGATCACAAGGTTAAGCACTTCTTAAACTCTAGGGAATGGTGCGTTTCATTGCATGGGACTATTTTCAGCTATGGATGAGCACACTTTTGAGGCTCGCGTTTATTAATAATAACCCGGTGACTGTATATGTGGGAACGAAACCACTCATCCATGTGTAATAGTGTGACTCACTGAAGTGTTTTTAGTTAATTTGGGACTTGATGGCACAGATGAACCGGCTCAATCCAGCTTTAGACACATCAGCAACACTTATTAGGATCAGACCACCATTCATTGGTGTATGGCTATTTAACATGACCAGTATTCTAACCTGATATGCAGGAGGTAATTTTATTAGTATGTTTATAGTATAGTAGTTGTTTATAGTATTAGTATGTTTTCTAAAAATTCAGTGAATACAGTAATAGTTTTTTTTTTTTTTTTTTTTTTTTTTTTTGTACAGCGTATGTGAAGTTACCTCAGGGAAAGGCATATTTGTCACATTATCACTTTTCTATTCAACCTAATCTGATATTTTTGTTATATTTACCTATAAACAGGGGGACGGCAGAACGTATGAATGCTAACTATGTTACACTTAATAATTTAATATAATAATAAAATAATAAATAAATAAATAAATAATAATAATTTATTTATCTTAATAATAATTCATTTTATTTTATTATTTTTTTTCTCCTTGTTTTTGATTGTTAATATCTTTAAAAACCAATAAAGACAAAGTGATAAAAAATAATAATAATTTTATTAATCAGCTTTGTTTCCATACTTATCATTTTTTTACTTCTCTCTTTAACATTACTTGCAATTTTGGGACCCATGGCTACACGTCTTTATGTAACGCACACAAGATCTTGAACTGAGCGATAAATAAAGAGAGAGAGTGGTAGCATCCCTCTCGGGCATTGAGGGAGGGATTTCGGCCAATAGCATATCGGCATCTTAATGACGCTGACAGCCGTACGTACGCACACCGACCGCCATGTTTGAATTTTTGGCCACGCGAGAGAAATTGTTGTTGATGTCATAAGGCAGGGATGGAAAAAAATGCGTATCCCACATCGTAAGGTGAAAAAAAACATTACCCAGGGTACTACTCTGACATTAAACCTAAAACGTCTTGAATTTTCCTTGTCACACAACCATATTTTGGTGTTTTTTGGGATAAATTTATAGGAAATCAAATGACACAGATGAGAAGGAAAACGTGTTGTCTAACAAATTTTTTGCTCTGTTTATTCAGCACACAGATGAAGAAAGTGATGTTGACAGTTTTTAAACACAACCATGGGGCTTACCAGTTCTTCAGAGAAGCTTTACAGTGAGTATAATGAACACACAAAAGGGCTATGGTTTACATTAGTTTAGATGAAGCAAAAGCCTTTATAAAGCATGTGAATACTGGATGCATATACTTATCTGTGCGGTTAAAAATAAAAATGTCAATGTGTTCAACTGTAAATATTTGTCGATCATTTAGATACATATAAATAACTGCAGACTATTGAACCACTGCATGAAGTTAAAGTTTTTACCCTGCCCTCCAACAGGGAGGCAAGGGGTATTGTTTTTGGTTTGTTTCTTTGTTTTTCAACACTTTAGCAGCAAAATCTATAAGTTGGAATTTTTCTACATTGAGTTTATAGATGCCCAACGATCTAGAATAGATTTGATTTCATTTTGAGAAAAGTAGGCCAAAGTTAAAATTTTTTATGAATTGTTTTTTTCCCCCCCGTTCACTTGTAATAGGCTAAATTTATCTGTCTATGATGACATCAGCACACGCAGACATGATGACATCAGCTGGATCAATGCTAAAATAAGATACAACATGTGTGAGGGGCGGGGTTTGTTGTGTCTGACACCACTTGTTTGCGTTAAAATCAAAAGGACAACACAGACTCTACTCTCCCTTCACTTCCAGGTTTGAGATTGACGAGACTTCGCCAAGTATGTCCGGTTGCTGTGGTGACGACTGCTCTTATGAGATTCTCAGCCGGCGGACCAAACACGGCGAGGCTTCGGCAGGTCACACCCACGGGGGCGGGCACTGTGGTGGCTGCTGCCATTGATCGGCCTCCATCTCTCTTCACTGATTGGTTAAAAGCCAGCAACTTTCATGGCTGTGTGTGAAAGCTTGAGCTGCCTGCTATGTTGCAAGCATTTTGAGTTTGAGCAGATGTGAAACGATGGTGGAATGCGTCGTACCTGGCTACAGATATTGATGTCGCATCATCAGATTTGTGTGGGGGGGGGGGGGGGGGGGGGGGGGGGGGGGGGGGGGGGGGGGGGGGGGGGGGGGGGGGGGGGGGGGGGG
>JAPSES010000102.1:3006201-3046564 GCA_029822895.1 Maxillicosta whitleyi | reverse complement strand
ACGTTTGTTGTTTTAACTTTTTTTTTTTTTTTTTTTTTTTTTTTTTTTTTTTTTTAAATACTCCTACAAAAGCAGTGTGTAGTGTGAGCTTTCACACATAGCTTCTGTTTTTCCTATTACTTCGTTTAGTGTCTTATCTCTTATCCAAGTTAATGACTATTAGTAATTTCCAGTCAAGAAAAAAACTATGGCACTGCTGACATTCTTTACCACTGCAACAAACCTCATCCCATCCTTTAACCATTTCCCACTGTGTTATACTGTATTGAATCATTCAGCAGAGCCCAAAAATACCACCAGGGGCCGAAATACCAAGGATTGTGTTATAGAAACCTCTTTTCAAGAAATAACATCTGAAGAAGTAAAGTCTTTTGAATGAAGGCAAGAAAAATCCTCTTATTCAACTTACCTTGAATATTAAGTGGATGAATCCATGTTTCTGTAATGCTTTCCTTGACTCCTCCACAGCCTCACTGAAACCATGACCTTGTTTTGCTGAAGTAGGGTCCTAACATTAGGCTGAATGTACTCAAGAAAACTGAGAGAAGCCCTGCTGCACTGTAGAATACTGGACTACATTACCTGATACAATGCACGTGGTTTCTAAAAGCTATTTTTGTAACAAAAGCACTGCAGCAGCTGCACTGTTTGGAAACACAACGGCCCATGATACTTCTGTCAATGATTGCAGTACACTAGACACACTCCCCACCTCTTCTGTTCAGGTAAAATCCAAACCTCTTCCTTGATCCTTTTCCCTTAAGTTATGAGACAAACTTGCCTTCTTTCTTTATTGCACATAGTTTTCTAACCTCCTGTCACTCAAACATCATCCAAGTCAGATAATATCCTGGTTTCCTTATCAGAGCTTAGACATCATACAACTTTGTGCAGAAACGGATAGTTGATTCGCCTACTGATATTTCTCTCATGCTTCATGTAAAACCAGATCCCCTTTGTCCTTTTTCCTCCTCCGTCGTGCCTCACTCCATGCCCTAAAGGCACCAAGCGATGGCAGCAGACCCGTCTTTTGTTGCTGCCACCTTTAGTCACCTTTGTAAAATTGCATTAATCCCGCTTGCCTCTTTGTTCTCTTCATTTCCAAGAGGTACTGTTGATAATCGAGTTGATGTTGATGCTACTTTAACTGTATTTTAAAAAACGACTAAACCCATCCTCCATTCCTTCTCCTACGTGCTTTGTCAGCATGAGCAAATCATATTGATTTAACATGGTTGGTAGAAGTCACCACTTCGTTACAAACAGTAGCTGTCATTAATGTTGTCCGATGATCACGAACGCTATAAACTTGGAGGAAGGAAGATGATTGGATGGATGGATGGAAGTGATTCTAAAGTACCGAAGGTGTTTTTATTAGATGTACTGTCTCTCATCAATTGTCACTTGTTTTCCAGCCTTGTGTCATCAGTTTGCATGATGAAATTTTAAAAAAAGGAAAAAAAAAACAAAAACAAAACAAAATGACCCAACAGCGGTTCTCATTATGAACGCTGCGCTGTTTGAAACCTCTTCTAAAATCCTCAAGTGGCGGAATGACTTAAATATTTCACAAGAATCATTTTGTATCAAGGAGAGGAGGGGTGAAATGTGAAGTTTGTGTTGAGGTTTGGTTTTCCTTAAAGCATCTTGAAGCCAATGCTGTAACATTTGACTGTGTTTGACATGTTCGCTAAGATGCTTTAAAATCACCTGCCTGTTGTGGGTTTTGGACGTCATGTTACGAGTAGAAAGGCTGCTGTAACCACTTGTCAGAATCTGTATCTGTTTACAAAACCTTCAGGGTAACTTTGGATAGAGTGATGGTCAGATGGGTTTCAACTCTTTTTAGAAAATGCCACAAAACCCTTTATTTTCAAGCCTGTAGTTGGATTGTTCAGATATCCTGTGTGGGCCGGAGAACTGAAAAGACCTCTTTTTTTTCACGCTGCTGTGGGTATAAATATCCCTCATGTGTAATGTGTCTGAGAGAAGCTCAGTTTGGTACTTTTGCAGTGTTTTTCTTTTTTTTTTTTAAAGGTAATATTCTTAAGACTTCACTCAGATTTCATTTAGACCGTGGATGGTTCAAGTATGTAAAACAGATTGAAATGTGAAGTTTTACGAGGACCACCTGAGTAGAGGATGTGATTTTCCTACACAGAAACAAAGACGTTATTCGTTCCAAAATAACCTTTTTACATGATCAAATCCAGAGCCTGCAGTGGAGTTATTTTCAGATGACGTTAAGAAGAATAAAAAGGCCCAACTATTCAGCACCTGAACACAACACCATAGTGTTTCTTGCTTCTTTAAAGTATGATCATGAGCAAAAACAAACAAAATACAGCGTGTTTTATTTCTGATAAGTACAGTAATCTGTTTTTGTACTTCACTGGTTACAATACAAAGAGGATGTTGTACATAGTGGTAGTGAGTCAACTGACTGACAGTCTCTCTCTCAGGTTAATCAAACGTTATCAAACCTCATCTGTTGTACTTAACAGCCATGTTGTCAGTTAAATGTTGGCTGGGTTGTATTGCCACACAGTTTGACCTAGAGTCAGTTTCAAGTCAGACTTTCAAGAAAACCTCACTTAAGAGTTTTAACACCATAAAGTAAAAGACGACTCCCATAAGGCTCCTGAATGGCTCCGCCTTGAACATGTAAAAGTACATGCAAGAAAAACAAAAGTGTGAACTGACCCTAGATCAGATCTCGGTGGCTAAATTCAGTTGAGACAGGTGGGCTGTCTTTAAACAGGCTCATTGGATGTGAAAATATCAACTGAGCCTAAACCTACAAGTTTATTTTAAGATGGTGAGTGCTTACACACCCTCACTAAATCACAGCTCTAGGTCTTTTCTCTATGTGTATATATAAGCTGTTGTGAATCCATCTTCATTTTCATTTCTTGGCCTTTTACAGGTAAAAAAAACAAAACACTTTTTTTAAACATGTTAAAAAATACTCCATGTTTGAGAGTGGGTGTTAACAGTCCTGTCCATAAACGACAATGAAAGGGAAAACTAAGTCATTCTGCCTTGTCAGTGTTTTATTTGTATGTTACAAATAAAGGAAAGTTGTTTGACTTTTCGACAGATTTTCTTTGTTTTTCTTTTAAGGGGAAAAACTGAAAAAATTTACACCTTCATTAAAAAACATAATTTTATGCCCTCATCTTTGTACTCTTTCCAACCCTTTTTTGAACAGAGGTTTACATTCTTTCATCATTCTTATATATATTATATCTTGTATATTAAATGCTATAATGTGACAAAGATAAACCATGTTTTGAAGTCAGAAGGTCTATTCATTTTGATTAAAGTAATGTTGTAATATTGAAAAACATTAAAGGTACTTTAATAGTCAGAAACTTGCACAAAATAATGGAAGACGGCTGGATAAAATGACATCAATTAGGGTATAAAACAGTTGAATAAGCTAAAACAGAAACAGCTGTAATTAAAATACAGTTAATGTAGGTTTTCTACATACAAAATTTAACCTTCATTTTTACTCATTAGAAAGATTAATGTGTCAAAATGTTCATCATATATATATAATGTGCAAGTCTGTTAGCTAAATTTGAAACGATGGTTAAATATACAAAGGTTAATTAATTTTAATGTTACATTAAGTTGTGTACAGCTTTCTTTTTGTGACCATTATTTTTTAACAGATAGATAGATAGTGTTGCTTTCCTACAGCATAGCACAATAAGTGTATATTTTAAGGTTTATCTTCCCTGGAAAGGTTAATATATTTTAAAAAGGAAATATTTATAAAAATGGACCAGCACGCAGTTACTCTAATGTGGAACTGTGTGTTTTATAATGGTGTCCTGCGGAGTCTTTCTGCGTTGCACAGACACCGGAAGTTGCTGGTACTTTGCTGAAAAAAAAGATGTCCTAGCAAAGGCGAATGAATGGATGTTGTGATGCACTGAGGTGCCTTTGGTCGCGTCTGTCCAAGATGACCTGAAGGTTTAAGATCATAATTCAACTCTGTCACTCCGGTCTTCCATCAATCCCCTCCAACTGGTGAGTTTTGAAGAATTATAGACGAGCTATTTACTGCTAACAGGCTATTGTGGTCACTAATGTAGACGCACCTTTACATATGCGACGACCATCAGAAACTTAACGGTTTCGCATTTTATCATAGAGATATGTGATGAAATATATATTAGAGATATTGACAGTTAGCGTCATGCTGAGTGCTTAAAAAACGTGCGTTTAGTTACGAGCTAAACATTCGTAATTGGCGAAGGAATAACACATCTAGTCTTAAATACTTAAATTGTTTGTTCGTGTCTTGAAATGGGTCCATGTCTTTACTGTTCAGGACACCATGGCGACGAGGATGAAGCTGAAGCTGAAGACTGTGTTTGTGCTCTACTTCATGGTCTCCCTCCTGGGCCTCGTCTATGCACTGATGCAACTTGGTGAGTGGACATTTCACGGTCTTACACAGGGCCAATGATGGAGCAAATATTCACATCCTTCAATACAGTAAATGTGCTAATACCACATTGTGAAAATGCTCCTTACTTAAATAAAACTACCTAACCATTTGTGGAAAATGTACTTGAAAGAAGGAAAGGTAGAAGTGTTGAATGTATATTACTACTTCATTTATATGTACAGTAATGTGCAAAAGTCTTGAGGACAGTTCAGACTGAGAACTGTAATAATCACATTGTGAGAACCCAAACTGAATAACAATAACTCCTTGTAAACAGCAAGGGAATGACTATGGATTAAATCAATACTGTATGTTTCATTCACAACAAACACAAAGCTTCATAAAAGAACATTTTACATTAATTATTTCTACACACAATGGTGTTTGTTGTCTCAAAAGATTCTCAAAATGTCGTAAAATCCTCAACAGGCTTAGAAAACTGATGCTCCTGACTGCCACTCACTTTTTTGTCAATGTAATTATTCAGTACTGTGATTGTGCAGCTTGTCTGCTTTTGTTATTATTTATAGTTGTTAAAAATAATACTAAGATCAATAGTAATATTAATACATTGCTCATTTTAACCTTGATAAAACAGCAAACCCAACAGTGGCCTAAGGCTTTTTCACTGTAGTTTATGTTGCATTTTACTGCTGTGGATGTTTATTTAGTACTGGGTTGTTTAATCTATAGCTAAACATCATAGATCTCCATATGTTGGTAGTGTCATTGTCTTGTAATAAACATGTGTCTTTAAAAACTCTGCTAATGAAAATAGCCTTGTATTCAGTTTTGTGAAGATACATTTTTCACCAAATCTGAGAGAAATTTATTAGTTTAAGCTGTAGAGAATAGGTTTCAGTGAACGGGTATTCAACAGCATCATAGTATATTGTAATTTGAAAAGTAACTAAATCTTGTAAGTAAATATACTGCAGTAAAATGTGTATTTTTTACTTATGAGATGTTGGGGAACTGAAAAAAATGCTTAAAGTTTAAGAACAAAATACTGCAATGAGTTGAAGCAGTTGAGTAAAAGTATTTTGCTGCACTGTCGTTTAACGCACCTTCACACATAAATGTTAAAAATGATTGTTGCAAAGAAAATGAGTTGGAAAATAAACTGCTTGCCTCAAGTAGTGTCTGCTGTGACTTCAATGCAGGTCAGCGCTGTGACTGCACAGAGCATGACATGCCTAAAGACCGTACCATATCTCGGCTACGGGGGGAGCTGCACCGACTTCAGGAGCAGATGAGGAAGGCTGAGTCGACCAAACAACCCCAGAAACAGCAAGCCAAGCCCTCTCAGCCCACCATCTTTGTCATCACACCAACATATGCAAGGTATCCAGGAACATCTACTCACCTACTCATTTCATTTCCTCCCACGTACACAAACACCTTCCCTGTACATTTGTGTCTGTCTGTCTCTGTCCAGGCTGGTGCAGAAGGCGGAGCTGACTCGTTTGTCTCAGACCTTCCTCCATGTTCCTCAGCTCCACTGGATCGTAGTGGAGGATTCGCCTCACAAAACTCCTCTGGTGTCCGAATTCCTGGCAAAGAGTGGCCTTGCCTACACACACCTGCACATGCCCACTGCCAAGGACCGCAAACTGCAGGAGGTACAGCACTCTGTTTTGGTTTTTGTCTTTAGGTAAATGCATTGTATGAATTCAGATTCGCATATGGTTTACTTTACCCATTGAAATGGTCATATGTAGAGTGAAGTTGTGTACCAGAACCCTCCTATTACTACCAAAACCACCAATAATTTTAATGCTACGTCATCCTTGACTACTAATGTCACACACATTACTATAATGATATCGGCAAGTTTTCACCTTCAAACAAAACTCGCGCAGCCTGTTAAAAAAACTGTGTCTTATGATCAACACATTCTGTGTCATCTGATAGTTTTCATTTTACGTTCTGTTAGCTTAGCTGTGTTTTTAGACAGAAAACAAACACAGTAAATCCACCAATCACCTCTTTTTTTTTTTTTTTTTTTACAGTTTGTCTTGTTAAAAACTCCACTAGGGATCTGTTTGGAATTATCCAAACAAGGTCAGAACTATCTACAATTTAGTCTGAACTGTGGATTAAGAAACAGCAGCAAACATAACAATATAGTATACTGAGATTGTTGAAGGATTTAATATGGGTTTTAGATTTTAGGTGTTTAATTTAATGCACTGTAACTCAAAAATTCTCATTCTATGACTGAAACATAGACGGAAGACTATATTTCCTGCTTCCTCCTTCATGCCAGTATATCATATGCAGACTGCAATACATCTTTTTGTCTTCACAGGTCAGTTAATAGTATATATATCTGGCTTTACACATGACTATCAATGTTTAGAAATAAAGAAACATTTCAATACAGGTGAATTGATTATTGATTATTCATGTTCCTTTCTTTAATACGTATAAAGGTTTAGTATTAGTCATGTTGCCCCAAACATCTCTGCAGTAATAAAAAAAAAAAACACACTACACACTTATCTCTTTATGTTCCACATGAGGCTTCCAACTCATTTTGAACCCAATAATTATTCCTTTTTTTGCCAAAGAAACACTAAATTATGTTTTTCCATACACAATCCGGTCTTTAAATCATATCTAGGACAAAAAAAATATAATCTGTAAACAAGAAAATGCACTGTTTTAGACACTACAGGTACTATGACTAATGCATAAGAGACACTCTGGCTCTGTTTGACTCCAGGGCGACCCCAGCTGGCTGAAGCCCCGTGGTGTTGAACAGAGGAATGAAGGCCTACGGTGGCTGAGAGAGGACAGAAGGGCTCAGCCAGGAGGAGAGAGCCAGCAGGGAGTGGTTTACTTTGCTGACGATGACAACACATACAGCGTGCAGTTATTTGACGAGGTGAGGGTCAGCATGTGGAAGGTTATTTTTGATTTTTCAGAGTGTATACGATGTTATGTGTGTTCCTAAAACAACAACACACATCCTGTGATTTAATTTCAGATGAGGAATACTCAGAGAGTGTCGGTGTGGCCTGTTGGACTGGTCGGAGGCATGAAATACGAGCGGCCTGTAGTTGAAGGAGGAAGGGTAAGGTATTGTTTTTAATTAAATGATCAGCACATTTAAGCTAAATTATCGTAACGCCCAAATATTGTTTCTCTAAGGTGGTTCGTTTCCACACCGGCTGGCGTCCTAGCCGTCCCTTCCCAATGGACATGGCTGGGTTTGCGGTGTCCCTCAAACTGGTCCTGGCCAATCCCGAGGCTTGTTTTGATGGAGAAGCACCAATGGGCTTCCTTGAGAGCAGCTTCCTGCAAGGGCTGGTCACCATGGATGAACTGGAGCCCAAGGCTGACAACTGCTCTAAAGTAAGTGAGGTTTATGTTCATCTCAACAATGATCTGGGTGATTTTAATTTGTTGTTTGATCTGCTTTTTTGGGGGAACCATCAGCGTTTTCATTCGCTTAAATTCATTCCAAATAGTTTTAGTATTTTATTAACCAGTACTTACATTGGTTGCTTATAACATTCGTGATGCTACACTATTGAATGCATTTAGCGTTTGTTTGCACCAAAAGTGTTCTGATCATCAACCAAACCTGCTGCCTGTGTAACATGTTGTTTGACAACTTTGAATGATGACTAATTGCACTAACTGATAGCTTTCACATGCTATACTCCTGGTTTTAGTGTGATGCTTTGCTGAAACAAGTACAATTTAGCACTATAGAGATCTATTATGTACAGCACTTAGGTGACTTGAAAAGCTCTATAAAAATGTAATCCATTATTATTATTATTATTATATTAGTACAAGCAGTGTAAAATTATTCTCAGACAAATAAAAATGACAAATGAAAAAAAAGTCAAGCACACTGTACGTTGGTGGACACATTTTCGGTCAGATACAAAGCCAAACAAAACAGAAAAGGAGTCCTACACTTTACAAGAGGCGAGAAAAATGGATTCTGATGATGCAGATGGTGGATCATGCTTTTGTAGAGAATACTGCGTCCTTTTATTTTTTTTTCAGTGTACATCCTTAAATGGCCTTTTGTTGTGTTTGTAGGTGCTGGTGTGGCACACACGGACAGAGAAACCTAAAATGAAGAGAGAGGAGGCTCTGCAGGCCCAGGGTCTGGGCTCTGATCCTGCTGTGGAGGTCTGAGGAACAAACACACAAACACACACAGCGTAAAGCATTCTCTGCTGTTTAATGCTGCATATGTAACTCTGTGTTGTAAATACTGTAAAGCGGAACATTTCAGATGCAACATTTAATTGAGCTGTTTTAGTCTCTTTATGTATCAGGTAGTAGGTATATGTACGTACGTGTGCACATATGTGTATATTGAGGGAGTGCGTGTTGTAACTGTGCTACCTGGATGGGTTTTTTTTGGTTGTTTTTTTTTTTTTTTTTTTTTTTTCAGTTTTAGTGATTATTGAGTTAGTGGCATCGTCTTAGTCAAGCAACGAATACAGACTCTGGAGTTTTAATAATAGCCTCAAGGGGGCGCTAATTTAAAATTTTGCATCCAACACAACCATGTGATGGTTCATTTTATTCAGACTCATTCAGACTGCATCACCTGTACACTTGACATGTTTAGTTGTGCTCAGTGTAGGTAACTCCTGACAGATTATTTTACCCAAACAGTATTCATTTTCTTCACTGCAGCCTCATATTTAGATTGAGTTTGCAACATTTTGCTTGGTTTCCAATGAAGACACAGTTGCAACGGAACTATTTAATCGAGCATGGCTGATGAGCATCCCTAAGTCAGTAGTATGAACCTAAACTATCATAAAAATGATTTTATCCATAATCTTAAGAACTTCATCAGCATGATAATAATCTCTGTAATCACTCGAGCTAAGGTAGCATCATGGCGCATTTTTTTTTTTTTTTTTTACGCAGTTATTGTATTTATAACATAAACAGCTGCCAAAATAGGTAAATATGATGCCAATTGTTGTTGCCTTGTTTTCATCTGCTCTCAAACACCTGTCTTGCAGAAACACATTAACTCGGCCTCACCATTTTGCAACACAGACATGACAAATCTGAATCGGTAAAGGTCCCACACCCAATGCAGCTGTAGTGCTAGAGCTTAGAATGCAAAAGGCTGGTTTTCAGTGGTGTCATAGCACAAATAATAGTCCAAACCAGCATTTTTATATGAATAGTTTAGTGGCGCTTTTATGAACATAGACGACTTCCTAATCAAACCCCCGGAATGAGGGAACAACCCTACTGAAGTTCATAGAAACCCCTTATGCAATAACCAGATAAAACCCTGCTCTCCATGTTACATCTCTACATTTTAGTGACTCTAAAACACTTGAATTTGCCTTTAAGGGGCTGGAAATCCGTCGTGCGTTACAGTAGCGGTGCATTTGAGCGGAGCTTGGAATATAAGATGACCTACTTGAGCTGTGCTTCAGAGGTTAAAGGGACAAATGTTCCTGAGCTGCTGTTGTATGATACTGTAAAAACAGCTAGTGCCTGCTTAAGTGGAATTAGTGCCTGTAAGTCAGTCAGTTAGTTCTCTAATGGTGTATAATGTATTTATTTCTGTAATAATGTTCTTTACATTGTAAAATGTGATATTGTCTGTCCCAGGCCTTGAAAATAAACCTACATAATGTCACATTGTCTTATGTCCTCTCTGTTTATCCTGCATCATAGGGATACACATAAATCACCCTGAATCTACTAAAATAAAAGGGTTGAAGGCTCTGAAGACTCTGAACAATGCTTTTATTTTCTCAGGAATGGAATGGGTAATAAACATAATAGAATTTTAAATTTGCGTCCCATTGAGTTGATGAATTTTGTAGTTAGAATAAAAAGTAAAATGTTTGTCACTCAAATGTAATAGAGTAAAATTTGATGTTGAGGTTGAAGAGACTCAATAGGAATAAGAAGAGGAACAGTAAATGTTTTTTTTTGTTTTTTTTTTACTTATTTTTCATGTGAACCGAAATTTGGGAAAACTACATTTATGGTGTTAAAAATGGAAATTTGGTGCTCTCAGATTATAAATTGGAATACTGTTGTTTTTACACATGTTCCTGTTATTCCTATTTATACACATAAATAATCACCTTTAACCACATGCAATCATTCCTATACCGAGTCCCAGTTACACTTAATCTACTTAGAATAAATCGCATTATCCTAATATTTAATAAGAGGTAAAATATTTTCTCGCAAATTTATAATGTTTTAGATTCAAATATGTAAGTGAATAAAGATGTACCATGTGATATGTTGACTGAGAGTGAGGGTGAAGTCGGTTCGCATAAACTCAGAGGTACTTATGTCACGTCTTGTCATGAAATAGGTCATTAAACTACAGTCATAACGGTCTTAAAAAGGTGTCTTGGGTTGAACTTGTCGAAACCTGTAGAGCTCAGAGTTGAATCTCAGCAGTGACTGTGCCTTGAAGCCCAGCCAACAGCACATCTGTTCTCAGTCTGAAAGCGTCAGGTAATGCATTTAATTAGCCCGGGGGCAGAGCTCTGACTTAATAGTATCATATTATTCATACTGTCATCACTGTCGCTTGACTCTTTTTCATGTTATTTCGGACTATCTGCAGTATCACCGCTTCAAAATCCCCATTAACTGCAGCTCGGCTCGGGTTACAGTCACCATGGCGACCTGCTCCCAGCATCCGGTCCCATCACTGATGATTACACAGCTGAGGTTTCCATACGCCTGTGTGATTGACAGCTGCGACACCCCCTCTAGAGGAAACTCTCATGTGTGATGCCCATATATGGAGCCGACTGCATCTGCCAACGCAGGCTAGCGCAGGGTTTAATAGCAAAAGGTGAAACGGGAGGTGAGTCAGAGTCAGACGAGGTTTGATCCAGGATGATTCACATGACACACACATTTATAAACACACTGAAGGAGACAAGAGGACTTCTGTAGTGTCATTACTGTCTGTTTTCTTAAAGCTCTCATCACCCTTATCCCACACCAAAACACAATGCCCTAAATCCAGCATTATTTCAATGTTTTTACAATATTCTCCCACCTTTCTTTCTTTCTTTCTTTATTATTTTAGCAGACACATATGTCAACATTTACTGTGCATGTAAATATGAATATATTGACCAAAATTAAATTTGATAGATACTTAAAATCTGGATCTGTGCAATCCAGATGAGGTTAACTGCTTAACCCGAATGATAGTTGAATAATAATAGTAATAGTAGAAAATGCAGACACAGAACTAACAACATTTTATACTCCATGTATTCCTTTGTCACTCACTGGCCGATGATGATGCAAACCTCAAAGAATAATAATTTTTTTTTAAAAAACAAAAAAACTGATGTTTGTTTTGGAAGTATTTCTTCATGGATCTGTGGTTTAATATCTGTTTGTCAATATAAATTAAAACTATGGCCTCAGATTTGTGGCAAAATAATCAAAACTAAGAAAATGACCGATATATTAACACAAATAAATTAAAAAAAAATACACTTAAAAGAGTAAAAAGAAGAGGGGAAAAAACCTCAGAAGCAAAACAAATGTAATAGTATATGAAAAGTCTCATATCTTGCATTAAGTGTAAATTATTGACCTTTTGCTTAGACATAGTTTCTACACATCCTGACTTTTTTTTATTTTTTATTCATCTTAAGAAGAAATGTGAGATAAACTGTGAACCTTAAAATGTGGGTTATCCAGCTGCCTTATGACACCACCTTAGAAAGAAATAGTCTAATAGTTTAACACACTTTTCTGACATAAACAGGAGATTTTTTTTACTATTGTTAATGGCTTTTTGAGTGATGAAAGAATGAAATATTATTCGTTTTGTATATCCAGACCTGTCTTCACACTCTGTGATACCGCTATAGATAGATTTGACTATTATTCTGGAATACCAGTAAGCTTTTTTTAAAATTATTATTAATTTCCCCCCCCCAAAAAAAGACACTATGAACAATAACCATTTACCAAAAATCTAAACTTTACAACACAAGAAAGAAAAAAAACAGAACAAGTAAATAAATAAAATAAAAAGAATTAAAATGAAATATAACATAAAATAAAAAAAATCACAGTCTAAAACCTTCCATTAAGCTTTATCTGGTTTGTTTTGCTAGTTCTTGAGCAGGGTTTAACACAGGAGGCTACTTATGACGAAGCCTGTCATGGTATTAAAATAACTAGAAGGAAACGTGTCTGTGTCTTTGTCAGAACTTGCCGTTTTCAGCTTGTAGTCGAAGCTCAGAGGTTATTGTTCTTTCACGTAGCGAGGGGGACTTTGAAAACACACACATACAGTAACAGAAGGAAGAATGACATTCCTGCCACAGTAGAAGGGAAATATTTACCCTTAATCCAACAACCAGTGAACCAGAGTAAATGACCATTAATAATCATTGTGTATCTAGTGTGTAATCATACACACTACTTTCTTGCTACAGTGAGTTTTATCCTCTCTCAGATTTTGTTTGATATTTTATTCGATTATATTGGCACAAATCTTATTCCATGCAGGTTTTTCTGCATTAAAGTCCACATTTCTGATTTTACAAAGTTTTAAACCAACCACTGGACCAAAAATCATTTAATACTTCTGCTTACATCTTGACAGATTTGATTCTAAACTCACTCTTAAATCTAATTCTGCAGAACAAAGACATTATAAATCAGGTGTTGCACACATATATTCCGATTTGCCTGAATTCAAGTCCTAAATTTGTTTTAAAATGGAAATAATAAGTGATATAAATGTAAAATGGACTGTTATTGTGCTTTAATCAAGCTTCAGTTCTGTAATTTAACAAATTAACCACAAAGAATGAGACACAAACTGAAAAAAATATAAATTTTATAGTAATGATCAAATATTTCATTTTACTTTTATAACCATTCCAGCTGAAAAGTAACAAAAGCCAAGCTAATTAAACCTTTTGTAGGTTTGTGTGATATGATGACCTAAATGAAACAGGACAACACATTTATTTGATGTTTTGACACTCTCTCTTTGGAACTGTTACAACTGTATATAATGTTCTTCCACAAAAATACAGAAATGACATTAGCAAATATACACAAACAAAAGTGACAGAACTGAATTATTCTGAACGGAAATTATTTGTTTAGAAACAAAAAATAAAAATAATAAAACAGTCACATCTATTAAGTACAGTACAGTTATTTTACAGTATTTCTAAGACCAAAATGATCTATTGATCTAAAATGTTTAATCATTTCTGATCCATAATTCTATCAAAACATGTAAATAATTGGTGTAAAATACAGTTTTTCATCTTTTCATGGTCATCAGATATGACCCATTTGGACATTCAGAGGCTCTGTAGTTACCATGGAAACACTGTCATCTCCTTCAACATTGATTCACCAGTAAAACCCATGGAGTTGGATCAATGTCAGTGGATGCAGATGCTTATTTTTGTTTTCTGTTATTCATATCTTTCACTAAAATGTCAATTTTTCCAGTTTTCTTTGTTTTGTAACAAAATAATGCTCAACTTGTGAATGTCCATGAACATTTACATGATCAGTAAATTAAATGCCATTAAAATAGAGGATAATAATATAAGAAATGGCAATAAATAATTTACGAAAGGTTAAATCATTTAGGAATTGCCTGGCTCTTTATGGGTTAAATATACAGAATGATTACTTTATCATAATGAACACTTTCATTATTATTTCAAATTATATATATATTTATTATTTTATTTTCTTCTCCACAATGAAATGTAATTTTAATACATTAGTAAGATAAAATCAATGTGTATTATATATATTATTATGTTTATTATATATTATTATTATAATTATTGCCTTATATAAGCAAAAAACAGTTCTAGCTGCAAAAACAAGAACAGTATTAACAGTAAAAAGAGATAAATCACACATTAACAATGGTAAGAGATAGAAAAATTGCACAAAATAGAATAAAAAGTACCAGTGAATTACCTTTAAATTGTACTTTGGTGCAAATATAAAATAAATATTATGTTGAAACACAAATGCATTTTTTTCCTCCAAAGATTAGTTTTTTTTACAAGCTGTCACACTTTCATGCCTGACTCGGTTGTGCTTTCCTGTGTGTAGGTGTGTGTTTTGTTTCTTAGGTGTGGGTCACGCTGCCTGTGGTGCAGGTGTGTGCATGTACAGTAAAGGCGTGTGGCCTCAGTACATGTCAACGCCAACTTTGGAAAAACAGCCATTGAAATAATTACCCAACTCTCACACATAACTGAGCGGCTCCCACTCCCTGCACCGCCCAAAGTGTTTACCATTCGCACAGAAAGATAACATTCAGTGACCAAGCTAATTCATTTTATCCAGACACACGCATACTTTCCATTTACGTAGCAAGTAACGTATGGAGACACAAGCGGATGTGAAAACAAACCAACAGATCCAGGGATTGAATCACATTTTAGCTTAAAACAGAGCACATTGAATGTCACTGAAAACCAATCATTACTACAGTACTGAAATTAAATGTATTTTTAGGACATTTAGACCCACAATTAAAAGATCAGTTGCCACGGAGACCTGAGCTACAATGTCATAGGTTATCACCGTGAAAAGGTCCATAAATGACCTCTGATGAGACAAGTTAATGACTAATTTAATTTAATTATGTTCAAACAAGGACAACAGACACTATTCTAAAAAAATAAATAAATATTCAGATGCCTATTTCTTAAACATGCTAACTCTAAAATCGATATTTAGTCTTTATTTGCTTCCAATGCCTATGTGATAAATAAGCAGAAAGACATATTTGATATATTTAAAAACAATAACAACAACAAAAAACAGATCCATTCTGGTACATTTTTATCAGTTTCAGTTTTTCACTATGTTCATATTGTCCCAGCTTCTTTTTTGAGACATATACAAACTCATACTAGTATATATATTTGTGTGTGTACTTATGTTATTTTAATATCCTGTTTCCTCTAAAGCACAGGTGTCAAAGTTCAGTCCTCGAGCGCCGGTATCCTGCATGTTTTAGATATTTCCCTCTTCCATCACACCTCATTCAATTAATAATCAGCTCATCATCAAACTCTGCAGAAGCCTGATAATGATGTAATGTCTTTCAGGCGTAACAGAAGAGGGAAATATCTAAAACATGCAAGATACCAGTCCTCAAGTACCGGCGTTTGAGACCCCTGCTAAAGCATTATTCATTGACTAAAAAATATTGTAACAGTTCATTCTGAGGTTTTTGTGGGTGTTTTATGTACCCAAGCCAAATGTATGTAACATAACTCACAAAAATCACACTTCAAACATCTAATCACTTCAATTACACTTTATTTGTGGATGTTTCGACAGCTTTTTTACAATTTTCCTGCACATATATGTCACATTTTTCTAATCAAACTTTGCTCATATTATAGTAGATCTTTTTGCCCACATATTTCTTAGGTACACTGAAGAACAACTCTAAATGTTTTATAAGTTCAAAACACTTTAATTGGCAAATCAATCACATTTATGCAAAGAGTGGGTTTGTGCCACTGCCAGAACTTTAGGCCACGACTGTTGGTGATAAAAAAAATGGTCTTAAGTGGTGCTAAATTATATGCTTGTAGTTGAAAAATGTAAAAAGTTCCTGCAGAAGGATACTTTTTGATATACAAACTTGAAGAAAATAAACCCAAACAGCCCCAAATGCATCTGAAAAGTGAAGAAAAAGTCTGCATTTACTCTTTCTTCTTCAACATTACAGGGAGTTACAAAAGGTAATTATTTTATTTTTATTTCATTCATTCATTCATTATCTGAACCCTCTTTATCCTCACTGGGGTCACTGTAGCCTATCCCTGCTACTTACAGGTGAAAGCGGGGTACACCCTGGACATGTCACCAGTTTTATTTTATTTTATTTGACACAAGATTAGATTATTCATAGAAATACAATTACATGCCATTTAAAACAAAACATGATCTAAACGGTGCGCAATATTGTGAAGCGTTTCATTTAGAAGAAAAAAACTACCCAGAAATTCTGTCATTAAACCCACATCTAAACTTTTATATTGTCTCATTCATTCTCATAAATTTATATTATTGTCATTAATATGGAGGATTAACTTGTTTTTTTTTTTTATGTTAAAGTTTAGTTCACAGTCACATCTTTACTCTGCAGATTCATCTAAAACACCATGTTCCTGTTAATCAGTTACAGCTCTGGTGTAAAAAGCGGATGTTTACCCTGATTCTTGTCTTTGTCCTATGGTCAAATCTTAACCTCCGTGTGTGTGTGTGTGTGTGTGTGTTTAAGGATGTAAAACAAAGTTACAACGTCCTTGAATGCAACAGGGCTTTCTCTTCTTCTTCTTCTTCTTCTTCTTATGTGTGTGTGTGCGTGTGTGTGTGTGTCTTTTGTGAGTGTGTATTTGTCTTGATGACGACATGGTGTAGGTGCAGGTTCGGGCAGAGTCTGAGTGTGTGACGTAGTGTGTTCGGGGAGTATCCTGAGCTCCTGCCTGTAGTCATTCACCCAGACTCTCACACACAGGAGGCATTACTCACACACTGACGGAAAGAGCAGGACAAGACGAGGTAAGACCTGCGACTCTTCATCTTCTGGAACTCTGTACATTTATTATACGATGCATTCAGGTCATTTTTCATTGTCATGTTCACTCTTTCTGCCTTTTGCATTGATTTTATGTCTGTTAAAATCAGAAAAAAAACTAGTGAATGGGAATCTTTTAAGTGTTTTAAATGTAATAACTTTTTTTTTAACACAAACTTGGACTGAATATCTACTCACTTGCATTTAGAGCTGCAGCTATTAGTCAAGTTATCACCTATTTGTTATCTATCTTCAATGAGTTCAATAAGTATTGAGTCATTTTTATAGTAAAAAGTTAAAATGTTTAGCTTTGATCTTTGGAAACTTTTATTAATACCTTTTTTATTATTTCCTCCTGAGTATCTTTGAGTTGTGGACTAAACATGACACTTAAAGCTGGCATCGTCATATATTATTTTAACTTTTTTTTTTTTTTTTTAACATTTTACAGACTGAACAGTTAATGGATTAATAAAGGAATAATCCATAAATCAGTCGCTGATAAAATAACCATTACTTGTGGCTTTACTTATATTAAAGTCTTGTGACAAATATAGTGAAACCCCTGAATTTAAGCCCAGCCTGTTAAATAAACTTTACATTTAATACATTTTAGATATGTAACATTTTAAAGGGAACAACTGAACTGTGCATATCATTTTCTCTGTACGTGGATTTAATATATCAAAGATAAATGAAGTATTTCAGTCAGTAAATTGGGTGTATTTATAGGATGTAAAGACGTAAACTGGTCTTTGCTCTACTTCCTAAATAAAGAAAGACTTTATAGTGGCATCTTTTGTCACTGCAGATGTTTTGTCCTTGGTGACAGAATATGGCACAAACACCAACTCTGTCAGTGTCCGAATCTGTCCTTCCTACTTAGAGCTCATTTATTGCTGTGTCCCTTTAAAATGAGCCAACATTGACATTGAGCTTCATGATGAGGACATTGATTTTGGCCGCTGTCCAGTGTCCAGCAGGTTAGTCTAATGTCAAAGTCTGACTGTGTGTGTTTGTTTAGATGTAAGAACATTGTGTTTTCAGTTTTTGGAGACAACATTAAAACCCTGATAACACTGCCTGACCTGTGCCTTTACTGATACAGATGAGATACAGACAGTTATTGTAGTTATTAAAAGTGATATAAAATAACTTTGCTGGTGTGGAGTTTTTATTAAAAGCAGGTACAGTGTTGGGGAGACTTGAACTACATAGTTAAACTGCATTTTTGCTATAACTTACTGGCATTAAAACTACATTCATATTTTGTTCAAGTAGTTTAAATATTTTTGGGGTAATTTTTTGTCATTTAACTGCTCAATTTACAAACTACAATTGTAGGCAACAACATAAAATTAAGGGGTTTTATTTATTTGTTATGTAAATTGTATTTCACCATTGAAAGCAAGACAGTTCCTTTTGTTGCCCCCCCCAACAATGGCCATAATTTGTTTCATATTCACGACATATATATTCTGAATTCTATGCTGAAAACTGTTGTTAAAATGTTGCTAAAACTACTTTTTCTAGCCGTAATTTTACAGACTACATTATTTGTAGATTTACAAACTGCTCTAAAAAAATAAAAAAATAAGGAAAAAAAAGATGAAAATTACACTTTTAATCAAAATGAGTTTAAGGTATGTCTACAAGGGGCCATACTGGAAAACACACAATAATTGTCCAACTTCCTGTCTGCCATTTTGGCTTTTTTTTTTTTTTTTTTTTTTTGGAGGTCTTAGCATGATAGGTGACGTATGGACCAAATTTTGTCCATATAGATAAAACTCGTAAATTGTGAGTTAGCTAGCTACAGATTTTTTTTTTTACCACGTGATGAATGTGTCATTATTAATGTCCAAATTTTTTTCTTTTGGTAGAACAAGAAAGTCTTTAAATTGTATATGACTCTAAAAATGACCAAAACACATTAGTTAAATAAAAACAACAATGAATAATACACCACCAACTAAACCAAAACGTAAGAGTTGGATGAAAAGTCTACCTAATTTTCTCCAAATGTTAGTGGATCAAAGTGTTTAAGAATCAGACTGTATGATTCAAGGTTTTCCTGACGTCAAACTACTACATAAAAAAATAATGAAGATAAGATAAAAACAAAACTACGTACAGTATGCACGAGTGAAATCACCTAAAATGAAAAACAACCCACATAGAATCATGTGAAAATGTGAGGCTCAGGACTACACACGTGCTTTATAAATACCTCATCATGCATTCTTTCAGATTTGTACAGTACATATTACCCACAGCATCAGATCTGCACAGATAAATAATCCATCACATGTATCCTCTGTCTGATCACTTCATCACATTCCTTTCCCTTCTAATCTTTTTATCATCCATTAGCTCTCGCACTTCCACATGCAAGAAATTCTTTGTGAGAAACAGTGTAAGGGCGGGTTTATGTAACAGCATTAAGCTAATCTTCCTTGCACCTTTTGTTTCAGAGTTCAGAAAAAAAAAGACTGTAAAGTACCAGGTTGAGAGAACTGAGGGTGAAATTGAGGACACCAGGAGAAAAGTGAATCCAGATAAAGACAAGATGACAATCGGTAAGAACTCCAGGAAGAGCTCAGTGCGGAACTCCATCCGGGCCCCGAAGTTCCTAGACAAGTCAAGTGGGTTCTACGGTCGCCTTGATGAGCCTGAGATCCCTGTGGAGTCAGAAGAAGTGAGGACAACAGAGGTCGAAGAGATGAAAGATGAAAAAAGAAGCAGCCAAAATTCTGTGATGGACATTTCTGGAGCAGATGATAGAGAAGAAGTAGAAATATTTAATGAAGGGACAATTGAAGACGATGGTGAGACTCTTCTCACCAGGAAACCGAGCCGTCGCAGCAGCAGGTGGAGAAGAAGCTCCAGGAGGAAACAGAAGGAGGCCAGAGCTGAGGACGACGGGAGGCTGAGCCAGGACTCTGAGGACCAAGTGGACCCCCATGCTCCGGACACCAGGGCCATAATTCTGGTAGAGATGGAGAAACTGAAGATGGAGGCAGAAAATGAGAAGATGGGGAAAGAGAAGGAGGCTGCCCTTGTTCATTTCCCGGTTCGAGAAGAAGCAGATGACCAAGTCCTCATCAGGGACAAGAAGAGAGGACGGGTAGAGGAGGGAGAGGAGGAGAGGAGGATGAAGAGGGAGCAAGAGGAGGGGATGAAGGTTGTGAAGAGGAACACGATGAAGAATTACCGCAAGGTGAGAAAGACGAACTTCTAGAGCCAAGTAGAGAATCCTAACAAAATACCTCTGAAAATATTACAACATGCTACACAACGGATACATTTAGGCTGTGAAAGTGTTAGTTTTAAGAAGAAAAAAACACACATCCAGGCCCCAGCACATCAAAACTAAGAATTCTTCTCAGTGTTTTTGATCATGGTGCTGATGAAGATTTCAAGTTGGCCCTTGAGCACCTTGAATGGCCACTCACTGCTCCTAATGTGTGCTAATGCTAATTGCTAATGCTGGTAATTAGTGTTGCTACTGTGTACGTATTAGCAAGGGGCAAAATGCAAAGACGGAATTTGCATCATCCAGCCTTAACCTCCTTCTTCTAAAGTTTGTCCCATTTACACCACTTCACACACCCTGAAAACACACTTAAAGTGACGCATAGGCTAAGGTACTAATTTAAAATGAAACCCGTCTCGGTAAAGTGCTTATAAACTATTTTCCACCTAAAGTTCGTCACTAATGGTTACACATTGCCCTTCGTCCTCCAACCCCTCAAAACTGCAATGTTTACATTCTCCGACGGACCGCTTTTTTCCACCTGAGTGCACTGCGCGTGACCGAGAAGCTTCAGAAAACACAGGTCACGTGACTTCGGACGATGAATACTCGGCAATTTCCGTGAGGTGCTCGATCAAAACAAACACGTGAAGCTCTGATCCGCGAATTTAGCGCACTGTCGTCGCCAAAAGTTGTTTCAACTGTTGAAAATGATCAGATTGATAATAGTCTTTCTGTAGGAATTGATACGAAGGCTTTCTAAATTTATGACATTTTGAATTTACTACCTTATGCATCACTTTAATCATTAACTATTTAGCCTAGAGCCTCTTCAAAAATTAACATTATTGGAGATTTTCCACTGAAGTTTGCACACCATATTTTATTTGAGTAGGTGTATTTCTGTCTGCGTCTCATTTTTCCTGTTGCAATTTAAGCCAAATACATGTACGTTCTAGTCAAAGCAGCATCACTTCACACCTTCCCAGTCTAAATGTGTGGAACAAAATGATCCTGTGGTATTTTTATTAATGCAAACACAACAAGATGAAGAATATGTAAATGTTGACTTAACTGTGGAAGTAGGGTGTCATAATATTTTGCATGCTCTTGAAATGAATGTTGCACATCACAGTGAAGTTAAAATGCATCATTTAATAGAATAATTTGACAGTCTTCATATTATATCTACATGATATGAGGTTAAGTTGTTTTTTTTTGTTTTGTTTTTTAATAGAAACAGCCAGAAATGTCTCTCAAAACTCCTTTTTTTCTTACTTTTTCATACTTTGAATACATCCCAGAGTCTGACCTTTTCCATCTTTGCTGTTGAATCAGCACTTTTACGTTTACCGGTCTTTTTTTAACCGTCATATCTGTACTTCTTTTCGACATATGGTGTACTTTGCAGAAGGAATATATAGCGACTTGTGCTTTAAAGATCTTCAGCGTCTCACATTTACATATATTCCAATTTTAGGTTCACTCCACCTGGTTAAACTTTAAACCCCTTGAGATTATATAACAGAGTTTGCAGAACAGAGGGGTAAAGTTCTTTTTCTACTTTCCACCGAGACAACATCCTACACATACTGCACACGGGCTATTAATCACCATGGAAACTATCGTTACATGTTAATAAAAGTCCATGAGTTGAGTAGGGTCAAGGTACAGTGGTCATTGGTGCGTGTCAACCCGCATTAGCTAACGTCTGATAGGATTTTTCCCTTTGCGTCACACTAACTGATGTTTCACTAATGAACTCTAAGTGTAACAGATGTATTATAACAGTTTCCTCCATATTCCGCAAAGATTTTCTCCTTTCTTTGATGAACACACATGCACACAGGTGACATTCCTTCGCCTCCTATATCATGTTCTTTGATCAGTGGAATGAAGTAAGGCAGTGACCCGCCTGCTTAACCCACACCATAAAAAACATTCCACTGCTGTTAACCAATCAGCTGCGTCCGTCGACCCGCACAGCCTCATGATCCGACTCTGTCCTGTTTGTCTGCACACCTTTAGTTTATGTCCAATAGGTGAGCGTTGATAGCGTGTGTTGATAAAAGAGCATCCTGCTGCAGCTCGAAACCCTGGAGTGGAAATAATAGACAGAGGGTAACAACCTGCATGAGTCACTGGTTACTATGGCAACGTTTTTTTTTTGGATAAATGTAAAAAAATATATTAATGCAAAAGAGGATCATACACTTTTTTTTTGTGAAAGTAGAAGCACGGATACTTTGAAAGGGAAAATTCATTCAAATGTTTAATTAAAAAATATATATATGTATGTATAGATAGATATAGATATATAAAAATGACATCATATTTTCAACCTCCCCTTCGGAGAACGACTTGATGTTTAATTATAACCATCTCAAACTTTATATTCACATGTTCCTCCATTCCTTGCTTGTTTACATTTACATAAAGGGAGGGCTCATATAGATGGGAGTGTACAGGGACGTGACAAGACAAGATAGTGGGACAAAACAGGCATAAGACAAGACAGTGGGACAAAACAGGCATAAGACAAGACAATGGGACAAAACAGACTAAGACAAGACAGTGGGACAAAACAGGCATAAGACAAGACAGTGGGACAAGACAGGAATAAGACAAGACAGTGGGACAAAACAGGCATAAGACAAGACAATGGGACAAAACAGGCATAAGACAATACAGTGGGACAAAACAGGCATAAGACAAGACAGTGGGACAAAACATGCATAAGACAATACAGTGGGACAAATCAGGCATAAGACAATATAATGGGACACAACAGGCATAAGACAAGACAGTGAACAAAACAGACATAAGACAATACAGTGGGACAAAACAGGCATAAGACAAGACAGTGGGACAAAACAGGCATAAGACAATACAGTGGGATAAAACAGGCATAAGACAATACAGTGGGACAAGCTAGCTAAGTGCTTGCTGTTGAAAACATAACCAAACCTGTGAAAGACATGACAACAAGTAAGACAAGACAAAAACCGATACTGATTACATATTTATCATTATAAAAAATTGTACATTATACAAATTTTCTGTGCAGCCCAGTGTCAGCTTTTGTCTCTTTGACCATTCATGTGTTTTTTCATAAACTGTCATGCTGTGCCTTTAGATTAAATTCCTCTTGTTATACTTATTGTGCACTGGTGGATACATCAATGAATCACTGTGTATGCATCCAGCTGTAGAAGTAAAAAAAAAAAAAAAAAATCTATCAGAAAATAAATACACAAATAAAGTAGATTAGTGAACGTAGCTACAAGGATTTGTGTGTTAGTAGTTTCATTCCACCTCAGCATGAAGCTTCCCCTTTAACAAGGATCTTTAAGTTCATTAGTTTTGTTTTAAGCCTCTATGGACAATCAATTTTCCCATTTTAATGTTTTACACTAAATACTCCCATGAGCCTCAGCTTTTATTTCTTATATGTCAATATAAGAACAATCCAACACAAACTCTACCTCATCTACTCTATAACTTGTCTATAAATCTATAAATTGTCACTGAATGAAAATGTATATTAATTAAGAGACAACTATTTTTGTTGCGACTTCCAAATGAATTTTTCCTCTACATTTACCCTTTACCAAGTGATTTATCACCATTCATTATAATAATATACTCTGTATTTTGCAGTTTTCAGTGAAATCATGTTGATATTCATAAAAATTCAGAGTAAATTCAAAGGTTATTATATCAAAAACAAAGAAAACAATAGAAAAAGTTACTTTTTTCAGCTAAATATATCCTAAACTGAATGTTAATTTGTTAATTACCAGTTCAGAAGTTACTAAACATGTTAGATGAGTACATGCTTTTGGTCATTGGAGCCTATTTAGGTCTTTTAGGGTTAAAAGCCTGCATTTCCTTTCTGTCTGTTTAATATGTCGTCAGCAAACATTTAATTTCACTTGTCAGTCATATTTTACTGATCATTTCTTCCTTTCATTCCCATCAGGCCTTGGACAGAGCATTTCGTCGCGGCTGGGAAGCCTTCATCACCAACCTATACAGCGTCACGCTCACGCCTGTGGCTCCACCCTCACCTTCATCTTCCTCACCTCTATCAAAGAAGAAACATCAGCACAACTCAGTGTTGGCTGAGTTTCAATAAAAGAAGGATGTGACAAGGACAGAAAACCCTAAACATTTTTGAATACATGAGAGTCTGATTATGCACCCTCACTAAATAGTACTGCACAATGCTGTTTGTATAATTTTTATTGTACCATTATTTATGTTATGGGCTGAGTTTTAATCACTTAGCATAAAATTTCAGTGCCTTTTCACGTCATGATATGAAGATACACTGCACATGATGAAAACAGCAGCAGGTTTGACTATTGAAGCTGAAGGAAACAAGCAGCTGATTCGACTTTGACATCTATGAGACTAGTCTGTCTTTAGGTGACTGAGTTCAACTCGTCCTGCGTCCCTTCTGATGATTTATTCTATGTATTATATTCCAAATTTTATTAATAGCTATCTCAGCCCCACATATGCAGTCCACTGTTTAGAGCTTGGAATATGAATCATCTTTTCTTCCTTTAGTTGAACGCAATGAGACCACTAAAATGTTGATGTGTGACTGTAAGGAATGGAAGATTTCCATTAGTGACCGGCGATGACAGATCAGTGGACTTTTGCTCTGAAGAAATTCACATGTTTTCATGTTAATCAGTGCCATTTATTATGTTCTGGCAGCTAATCATTAATCACATGTGGTTAATGAGAGCAGTCTGGATTGGAGTTGGAGTTCACTTTATGTTCTGGTGAAGGTAATTTAACCTGAGGACACATGACACGAGTCTAATTGTATTTGTTTACGAAAGAGATAAAGAAACTGAAAGAGATTTTTTTTTCTCGTAACTTTTTGTCAGTTGCTAGTGCTGACATTCCTACTGTAATAATTAAAATATTTAACTAAGAAATATATTAATTTATTCACATTTAAGTCTCAACACAATTAAGTAGGTAGTGTTTACAGCAGATCTTCAATAATACCTTCAATCCATTCTATATATTTTTTATCACCTTAAATGTACTGTATATAATAATTCTTTATGTTTTGACACCTCATTGAACAGGTGCTGCAAATAAACCTCGATTGTCATACATTTTGTCTAAAATGTGTGTTCATTTTTGTTAGAATCCCTTTGTTTTATAATCAGAGCTTCGTCATTAAAGAGACACCTTCATGATTAGATTAATATTACATTTTTAACTTGAACTGTGTTGTTTCTATGTTTTCATGAATGAACAAGGCATTTGACAAGTATTTCCATTTTCTGCTTATATTTTTTTACTCCTCTACATTTGTTTGACAGATTCAATTACTTTCAGATGCGATTTTTCACCACTTCCTGACCGGTTAATATTTTTCCCCCCGAATGTATTGAGTTCAATTGGAAGTTAAACAACTTTTCTTCATCTTAAGCTATAAATAAACTCTTTATACCCTCCTGAATAAGCTAGAAAAATATATTTGTTAAAAAACTGGGTTGTTTTTTTTAGGATCTTGAATCTGATTCATATTTAAAACATGATATATGACTGCAGATCAAAGTAAAGTTGCCCAAATGAGCTCTACTTAAATATAAAAATGCAAAATAGAAATGAAAGCACCAGTGACATGAATCTAGAAACCTAACATTTGATAATAAAACACTAACAGGGAGAATTTGCATGCGTGGCGAGTAGGACTTTTCATGCTTCAAGTACATTTAGGTGGATTAGTCTAATGTAGAGCATTTGTTGCATGTCAGGTAGTTGCACAATTAATCACAAGTGCAATGTCAGCTTGTTCAATAAATAGTCACAAAAGAATCTGATTTAAAGTTCCAGATTTAGGAGGATTTATGGTAAATAAGTACAAGCTCTGTTGTCTGGTGATAGTTTGGGTTTAATGACACTGAACAAAGACATGTACAGTGTAAAGCAAGCAAAAGGAAAGTTTCTATTTATAGTTTGTCCTATTTATTTTAAAGCTTCCATACTAGTCTGGTCAAATCTGACCAGGTTTTGATATTCAACACTAGTAAAAAATACTCTAAACATCATTCTTTTATCCTGAAATTTGATTACTTTCCCTAAATTTAACTAAAATACACAAAAATTAAAATATTTTAAATGTTATACTTTTGTACAGGTGCTACAGATTTTTGGACTATGAGGCTGGTTTAGGTCAGTTTTATATATAAATCATAATGTTTTTTATGTTTTTATGTGTTATGTAAAACAGGACATATTACTGTGTGATAGATGTTTTTCTAAAAATAACAAATGTAAAACTTCAAAAAATATGCTCTTCCTGCTCTGAACCATTATATTTACATATTACATACATTTATTAATGTGGGATAGTCTATTTAGACATTCTAAATAAATCTGTAGTTCAACGTTTGGTTTAAACACTTACTATGAGGGAATTCTTGGTCTGGGTTAAATTTGACCTGAAACAAACTGTGAAGGTTTAAGAAATGAACAGTTTGGAAGGGTTATGGTTTTGTATTTTCTTGTGCTAGTTTCAATTACTTGAGTTGAAAATGAATAATCTTTACCTTTTTCATTAATAGTCAGTTGACCCAAATATAGATTCTAAGAATTTCAGCACTTATATAACGGTGACAATTTTTTTTTTTTTTTTTTTTTTTTACCCCATTGTGCAGCCCTAATCTCAATAAAGCCAACACATGAAATCCTTGGCAGGTTCAATTGTGAAACTTCATGGCGTGTCCTAATCAAACCAGAAGAGAAAATGCTGATATCACACTCATAAACCTCATTTATCAGACAAACTTTATTTGTTAATGTGAGTTAACTCTGTACTCGGTATTAACAACCACAAAACAAAAACAAACAAACAAAAAACATTTCTAATTCACTAAATCTTCATGTGGGACACATAACAGTTAATGATACTTTGGGATGCATATATGGATCACTTTTATTAAAGTCAAGTTTTGAATGACTTCTTGTGGACTATTATCACCGTGTATTACATTATTTTTTATAAACTGAATAGACAGTCATAGGCCACTGGTAAACCAGATGAAAAAAATATGACATAACAGGGCTTTTTATGTCCTATTATCACAATCTTTTATGATCATTCCTCATTTAATAGATGAACAGTGACACATTAACAAGGCTACAGGTACACAGGAATGCAAACACAAGGTAAATGCTGTATATAAATAAGCAGTTATGATAATAATTGAAAAAAAAAAAAAGCTTAACAAAAACAACTAAAGTTCAAGGTAACAAAATCATTTTTCCAACAAAGGGGGGAGATTTGAGAGAACTTTTCTTACACTGAAATGATTAATAAATAAAACTACAAGATCATAACTGATTCGCACGTACACCAAAGTCATACTACATTTTGATGAAATCTACTGCAATGAAACTACAATGTACATTAATGTAAATATGACATAATAAAAGGTAAAATCCCATTTTATCTATTTTGCTGCCATCTCGTGTGTGAGCGGTAGAATCTTATACCGGAAATGACGTAAAAACTTGCCTAAACTAGAAATGCATTTTTGTTTAAAATAATTTGCCTTTTCTAATTTTTGCTCCTCATCCGACGAGAGGATCCAAAAACGAAATAGATATATTTATAAATATTTATTTATCCTTGAGATAAATGTGTTGTTTCGTCAGTTGGGGTGACTATTTGCATGGTGGGAGGAGTTTTTACCCGGACATAAAACCGTCACGGACCTGTTTCCTCTTCCATTTCCTTCTCCATTCGGCTCCTGGTAAGACTTCTCGTATTCCTGCAAAATTCAGCAAACTTAAACATTTTCACATGGTTGGCTTAAATTTACAACTTATGATTACTACAGCTAAATACATTTAGTTGATTCTTGAACTTATTAATTTTAACACTTCTTACAAATACAGTTTTCAGCCTGAATAGTTCTTGAGCGGGATTTTTGCGCGTGCTCTTGCAGCACGTATGGCGTTAAATCTTTAACCATCAGTCATTAAAATGGCTTAAATTCACAAACATACTAACACATAAACATAATATAATATGTTCTCTAATGTTTGCACTGAGTATTTCTTTAAATAGCTATTGGTATAGTTTACATCGATATAATTTTCTGCTGCACACTTGCTACCAGTGCACCACCAGCTACCAGTGTCTCACAATGATGAGAAATACACAGACCTGTACTGAAAAACAGTGATTGCAACTTTATTTTTCTGATGCGAGACACTGGAAAAACGTATTTTGTTGTTTGTGTCCTTCTGGACACGCTGCGCTGAACGGTCACGTGTTGAATCAATGGTGGCGCAGCTTCAACCGGCTAAACTAACTCGTTTTTGCAAATGTTTGTTTTCTAGATGGTGGTTTGAGCTCAAGGAAACAATCATAGTAAAGGTAACCATTTTCTTTTAATTTTATTTACTTTAATCGCAATGAAATAAAAAAATACTGACCACTGTATGAATCCTCGTGCTACAGTGATGCATACATTGAACTCTCTCACTGAATCAACTTTGAGGATATATATATATAATACTGAGTAGCATGCACATAAGTGTACATTTGGATTATCTGCTATCTACTTAAATTTAAATTGTGCCGTTTTCTTCCTCAGTTGATGCAGAAGATTACCAGACTTCTTCACTGATCAAGGTAATGATGCATACTATTTTTTTTTTTTTTTGTCATATCTGCAGTATACTCAGTTGCTGCGCACCAATTTTTTTTTTTTTTTTTTTATGGTTTGAATGCTACAGGAGCATAATGCTACTGTGATGAGTCTTTGAACTCTCTCTTACCGAATCATTTTGAAGAAACTCCTTTACCAGATTCTGAGTAGCATTGATGAGCTTCAGCAAAACTGTAGAATCCTTGCAAGTGAAGTTATAACTGTCTTGTCAGTGGGTAGGTTTGCGATCTTCATTCAGTTTTTTTTTTTTTTCCTTTTCTTCAGATGTGTGTGAGAACAAGGAAAACCATATCTGGTAAGTGTGGAAACTATTAAATGATAAGTTTCTAAACATGCCTGAGTCAATAGTGACTTACAAATCTGATTGCATTGAAACTAATATTAAAATGCATTTTAATCTGACATCAACTCTGTCTTTTTATAGGCAGATTACAGCTGTCTCTCCCAGATTCTCACAATGGCTGAAATTGTCATGGGTAAGGAGTGACCACTTTGTAAAGAGCACTGATTAAAGGGGTGTTTCATGATGAATTATTTTAAATGACAAGCATATGCCTGATTCTATTGATGTCAACCTTTAATCTGACAGCCCCGAGTAGGTGTTGTATAATGAGTATGGACTTGATTTGGTGTTAACATCCTGCTGTTTCTCTGCATAGGTGGAAGTCCAGCTCTGAGAAACATCTGCCATTTAAACATGTGAGTAATCTATAAACGAGTGATCGCAATTGTCAGAAAGGCCTTTTGTTGCAGCGCAATTGATATGCAAATAATGGGACAATTCGGTCCCTGCAAATGTAGGTACTTATCTGTTGACATGATCAAGTTAAATCTAGAGTAGCAACAAAATGTCTGCATTTCTGACATTTCAACACACTTGAGAGGATGAAATGGGTTTTTCCCATTAACCAACTGGACGACTAATGTCACATGGCAGCTTGTCACCAAAGCCCTGATCAAACAATCTGATAAGATAATGCAGTCATGCTTACTGGTTTTTTTTTCTCCTAAAAAGTTGTTCTGGTCTTTACAGGGCTTCGGTTAAATATCTGAGGCAGTGACTCATCTTATGACGGTGAGTTTTTCTCCTTTTTTCCTCATGTTTATCTCAGATGCATTTCAGTGATGATGAAACTTAGCTCACTTTGAACCAATGTGAAACGACACGAACATCTGAGAAACTGCTCTTCAGCCAGTTGAAGTGTGGGCTTGTACAATTTTTCTAATGACCTTTTTTCCTCCCATCAGATGGCTTCTCTGTGGTGTCGGGAAGAAGGATGAAGTCATAGGAGGTAAGCTGGAGAGATCATTGGGTGGTGAGGGTGTACCATGCTTACTGAAAATGATGAGATATTTTGGAATCTCGTTCGTCTGAACTGCTGTTGAGAAATGGAATATCTGACTTCAGCAAAACCTTACTATTATGAAACTGTATGAAATGCTCGGACCTGACAGTATTCTCTTTTCTTTTTAGATGCAACACCATGTGCATGATCCTGTGAAAGGTGTCTTGCCCAGGTAAGAGTAAATCTTAATTAAAACTAGTCAACCCACACAGTTGCACCCAGTTTCCTCTTATGATGACACCCGCACAAGTCTTACGCCTTGTGTCAATGCCAGACCTGAGAAGGTGAACCCACTGGTGTTGCCTTGGCAATAAGGGGAAGACCTGTTGGGGTTACCAACAGTCTGAATGGAGACAAACTAAACACGGGTGCATAGGATAAAGAAGCTAAACATCACTACCAAAGTATTCTGTAAAAGGTAGAATGTGGCTTATTTATTGTCAATGTAGTGGGGAACTAAGGAAGGATTTGGTGAAGAGGACATGTAAAAATATATATATATATATATATATATATATATATCAAACACACAATTAAATCTGTAATGGTTTTATTGCCGTGACAAAAAGGGTGAAGGTGGACTGTAGTTTCCTCACAATGATCCAGTCTTGATTACATTTTGTGACTGTGCTTGTTTCATTTAGGGATGTGACGGCCTGCATGATGTGGGAGCTGAGGTAAGTCATGTGAACATCACAGGGCCGTAGAATGTGACGTTTCCTAATTTTGCAACTTTTCCAAATGGGAGATAAATTGCATGCAGTCTTGTTTACATGATTACTTTGTAGAAAGTTGCCTATGATCATATTGCACAGCTCTAGATTCTAAACGTTTGCTTTATTGAATATTGCTTTAAATTGCAATGGCTTCAGTTACTCAGTACTTGACTTTCAAGGAGCCACTCAGACCCTTTGTGGCCCGGTAAGACACTGAGAACCCGTAATTGGCCTCTGCCAGGTGTAAGGTGATCTCTGGCAAACTGACTCTGAGCCTTGAGATGTTTGCTGGGTTGTGACTGGGATAAAAGACCTGATTGCATCGTTCTATGAAAGAAGGTGGATGAAATGAATAATTGTCCTATCAACCTCTCAGGTCATCAACTCCCATCCTGTGCAGAAGGAGGTTGACCTCCCACAGTATAGGTATGTGTTTTTGACCAAAATACAGGTGTGTATTGTGTAGATGTGATGAGTTTCTATTACCGCCCCAGTCTGAAGATTCATGACTGATTGGTATCCCCTCTGATTAAATGTGTAGAGTAAAAGCTTAGGTTTAATTCAATGGAACACATTTACATTAAAACTGTTACAATTTTGCAGGTGCTGGTCCTGACTGTTCATAATGGCCGACTGCTTTAGACCAAGGTAAGATTCTGTGAGCATGCAGTTATTTTTGGGTGACTGATGGGAGGAATGATGACATTAAACTGGAGAGGTACAGTCTTAATGGGTATCTGGCACCTTAACCCTCTAGCCAGCTCTTTCCTCCTGTTGACCCAGTACGGCACTGAGAACCCTGAGATTTCCAGGTGTAAGGTGATCTGCTGGTGTACTGATGGTGGACGGGGCTGGATATGGGGCAATGACTGAGAATGAAAGCTGACCCTTTCTAGAATATGTACTAATCTTAGTATCCCTTGAGGTATTAAATAATCAACACTGAAATGTATGAATTGTCTCCAGGTCTGTTCCAGTCGGCATTGTATACGCCGCTCCTGTGTTGGGTGAGTACCTGCTAATACTTTAGCTTTTAGAACGTGCTTAAAGTGCAACCATGAACTCTTAAAACCCCAAACTAAATGATGAGTTTCTATTACCGCCCCAGTCTGAAGATTCATGACTGATTGGTATCCCCTCTGATTAAATGTGTAGTTAAATCTTATGTTGAATTCAATGGAGCAAATATTTAAACTGTTAACATTTTGTAGGTTTTGGTCCCAACTCCACACTCATAATGGCTGACTGCTTTTGACCAAGGTAAGCTTGAGTGAAAGTATTTTTGGATGACTAATGGTAGAAATGATGTCTTGTCCTTGAGGGTGGGGTATCCTTTTAGATATTTCCTTCTGTCACACCTGAAAGCAGTTGCATCATTATCAGACTTCTGCAAAGCTGGATGAGGTGATCATTAATTGAACCTGGTGTGCTATGAGAGGTAACTGTCTAAAACATACAGGGTGCAGGCGCTCGAGGACTGGACTTTTGACACATGCGAATTCTAGCTTGATCTTCCTGACGGACCCAGTGCTACACTTATGAACCCAGACTATACCAGGTGTAAGGTGACCTGCTGTAGGGCCATGACTGTCTCTAGTCCCCTGATCCCATCTTAAATTCATCTTTACTGCTTCTTCAGTTGTAGTAAAACCTCAACCCTGAAGTGTCTGAATTATTTATAATTTCAGGTCTGTTCCATCCAGCATTGCATACACTGTGCCCATATTTGGAAAGTACATGCTGTAGCTTTTTGAACATGGATAAAGCGTAACAATGACCTCCTCAAACAACCATTAGTGAGGTGTACTACTGCCCAGTTTGAAGTCTTGATGGATTGGTGTCCCTGATCCGAGACTTGACGCATTTAAACCCACCCTGTCCACTCTGAACATATTGTTCCTTTTCAGGTATGAGTGCCTCTTAACTGGTCCTGGACAGCTGCCTACATGATCTGGGCGTACGGTAAGAAACTACCTATAGCACGTTTAACTTGCAACTTTGAAGTGATGATTTGTTATTACCGCCCCAGTCTGAAAATTCATGACTGATTGGTATCCCCTCTGATCAAAACTGTGAACCAGTGCTGTTCAATAATACATGGACACATCTGATGACTCTGCTCTTTTTGCAGACCAGGACGAAACTTCATGACGGAGGCTCTTTACAAAGTTGCTACCAGCCCATCGACCTGAATCTTGTATTGTATGTAGTGATTCTAAATAAACTCTTGTATATGAATGAATAAGTGTTGGGTCTTGATTGGACATGACAGTGGACAGATTAGATGTGTCACTTCAGTGAATTGTTAAAACTCACCCATAACATCCCTATTGCATAAAACTACAGAAGTTGCTGTCATGCTTTAAGTACATAAAGATTTTGTGTAAATGGAGCCACCTTGTTCAGTGGTTTTGTATAGTTTACTAAATAATTTTGTGATTCTAAAGTCATGTAGTGAATACAAAATAAAACTTTTGCTTCCCAAAAAATGCTCAAATGCATTCATAATTTTGTCACTTCAGATTTTCAAGAACACCTCAATTATATTAAAATTGAGATTTAGTACCAAGTAACTCATTTAATAAGTCAATGACATTTTTCTTGAACTTTTCTGTACTTTTTACACATGTACTCAACTTAAAATATCTGTATTGGCAAATGACACCTTGACACATTTGCTTTTTCAATTAAAAATGTTAAAGCAAGAGTGGGGGTACTTGGCTAAAGTATATTTCAGGGGATGCACCACAGGTAAAGTGTGACAACCACTGGATTGAATACATTAGTCTGAAAGGAATTCTAACTTCAGGTTTCAGTAACTTAAAAATTAAGATGGTACACTGTTTATTGTGGAATTCATGCAAGTATGAGCTTGTGTGAAATATCAAAAGTTAAGGCTCCATGGAGCTGGCAGCCTTATCTTGAATTTGGGATTTATTTCAATCTATTTACAATCACTACTGCTAATACACACACCCCAGGTCTGAGCAATAAGTCCTGCTTTGGGGTCTAACAGGATACTTGGTAGTGAACAGTACAGGTCAGGATGTGCTGTAGAAAACTGAAACCTATGGATTTTTGTCTTTTCAGCACTTATAGTTTATTAAATGAGGCACAAGTCTTCCACTGTACTTAAAGTATAAAACATTCACACACATTAATAATGTAACAAACTTGAACTCCATAAGCTTAGATTTTAATGCTTGAATTCACAAAGGCTCAGAATTAAAGTGGATCTCACTGCCTTTAACTTATTACCTGAAGGACAGTCTGACATCAAAACTGCTGTAGATTCACAATCGACAGTACAGGCTTTGAATCTATTTCAACAAACTCTTCTGATAAACTGCTGTTGTCTTTATTATCAGGGAAAACACACTCAGTCTGCAGTGAAGATCCTTGCAGCAATATCATCTAGTAGCCAGTCCACTCCTGCCAACAGGTTTTCTCCTGTTACTGCACTGCAGCCAATTATGCACCAGTGGTGGCTTTTAATGTCATCCAGAGCCAAAGCCTGGGAGAAAAGGCACAGAACAATTGAACATTAGATATTTGAATGACGTGAGGTTAATTCAATTACAGCTTCTATCACTACTGAAACATACCTCTCGTATTGCCTCTTTTGATAGAGCTCCTGGTAAGTCCTGCTTGTTAGCAAACACCAGCAGCGTTGCACCAGCTAACCTCTGCAAGAAAAGAACATAAGGAAGGCACCAACCTTGTGTCAGGACAGTTTTACATCACAAAAACTAAAGGTTTATGTTGTGGAGACATATTTTTGGTCATATACAAATGACTGATTGTAAACCAGCATTTACAGTTTTGTGATTTAAAAAAACTTGTAGATGCAAACAATGGTAGCACCCTATAATCAATTGTGCTTTTTAGCCTGGTTCTTTATTCATTGTACATATCCTGTGTGGGTTGAAAAAAAAAAAAAGGAAATTTACTTTTGCAGTTGAAAAGTGCAGTTTGCAGTCTATGTTGTGTACAAAAATGATTAAACACATTGCTGTCCTAACCTGAAATTATTAGCATTGTATCATTGCATTGAGTAACTAGCATTATTATGTTTTTTGTGAACATTTGCCATGTCTAGAAGCGTAGACACAAGTAAGAAAAAATGCTACATTAATGGCGGTGGAGCCGATATCTGAAAATATCAGAAAATCTGAAAGTGGCTCTGGATTCCCTGTCCCTATTCACACCTCTGCACATAGGGTCCATTTTTTATTTTTATCCAATCCTGCTTGCTGTGACCTTCCCCCTCAATGTTTGGTTTTACCTCCTCTAGCAGCAGAGCACTGAGCTCCTGCCTGCAGTCCTCCAGTCTCAGTCTGTCAGCGCTGTCTACCACCCACACCAGGCCGTCTGTGCTTTCAAAATAGTTCCTCCAGTAGGACCGAAGAGACTTCTGACCCCCTACGTCCCAAATATTCAACTTGAACCTATAAAACAGGGACATAAGACATCAAATACCACTGTTCAAAGCATGCTTCTATACCAGTTTGTATATTTTTCCAATTAATTACTTGTAAGACTTTTAAGTTTGATCATTTTTTGGTTGAAGGCTGTTGCAGGAAGTGCAAATGATGTAAATGATTTTGAGCTTAGAACGTTGGAGCTTCCTTTGTCATTATTATTATATATCTTTGAGATGCATACAAATCCAATGTCAGGATTTATTAGCAAGATCCAGCTCTAAATCATACATGTTATATTGTATTTGCTATACTTTTGGGCTTTTATAGACAAACTTTTATTCCTAAGCGTTAGCATTAGATATTAAGTTGTGATGTGTATGACTGTTCACATTTATACTGAGACAACCAAAAATCCTGAACACAAACAAAGGAAAGAATCTGTGATCACTGCTTGACAAGTGTCAAAAATCATTTGCTACTTCCATAATGTAGAAGTAAGATAGCAGCTAAGACCTAAAGGCTTTTTAAAATATTTATTTAACTACATAATATGAGCTTGATACACAGGCAGACAGACATGTAACATCACTGAATGTAATGACTGTCTACAAAGCAAGTATCTAATGTTTTTTTGTTTGTGTATTAACCTGACATTCATGTCATTAAAGCATCCTGAAATGAAACAAGAGGACTGCATGTTGACTCGCCCTTTGTGCTCCAGTGTTTTGATGTTGAAGCCTAGTGTTGGGGAGATGGTGCTGACATCTTCTCCATTAAACTTCTTCAGGATGGTGGTCTTCCCCGCGTTGTCCAGACCTCTGTAAAATGCAGGTACAAGAAAATACTCTGATACAGACAGTGTTTTAGCTGCTTATTTAATATTAACGAGAACGTATTTTCTTATTTGATCCCATCACCAGCTAGCTAGTTAGCATGATGCAGCACAAAACACAGCACAAATAATCGCCATTGTATTTTTTCCAACAATAAACTAAATTCCTTCCCTGAGGGTCTAGGTGCAGTCTAAATCACTATAAAGTTAGCACATGAATGTTACTTTGCAGCTAAGCTAGTAAACTGTCAACAACATAAACAATATAACTTACAACATGAGTAGCCTCATCTCCCGCTCCTTCTGCTTCATCTTCTTTAAAATCGTCAACAAACCCATTTTGACGTTTGAATATTATAACATTTAAAATACTTTAACTAATTCGTGGTTTTGTATGAAAGATATTTAGCATCCATGAGGAGCATAGCAGACCCGGTAGTGCTGTAGCTCTAGTCCCGCCTCAGATCGCCACCGATTGGTTTGTCTGGTATAAACCAGACGGTGATTGGCTAACATAGACTTTTGGCAGTATTTGATTGGTGTAGGAGTGTTATAAGGTGTGGCTGGGCAGTAAAGCGCCGCAATTAACTGCAGAGTGTGCGCCCTCGTGTGTCTCATTACAGGAATTACACGTTTTATTCTACTAAAGAGGAGGAGAGTGCCCTTACATCTATCAAACATATACATGATTATAATGTTGCTTTTGTTTGTTTCTTCTTTTTTTTTTTAATAAAGAATGTTTAATAGTGTAAAACCACATTATTTTCTATTCATAACAAAACGGAATGATAGGAAGCTTCAAACATTTAAATATCACAAAACTAACTTTATTCCTTAAAAAATACTTTAAAAATCTTCTTATACAACCTAGAAGTCACAGAAATAATTGCGTTACTGATGATAATATACATAATTAAATGCATTGTCATTCCTGAAATCCACTCTGACACTTTTACCTCTAACGTCTTTATCATTTCACTATGACACAGCTCAGTTCAGAGCCAGATAGTTTAAGTATATAAATCAATCTGGGAACCAGCACCAGGGAACTGCAGTTGGTATTTCTAACACCAGAACATATTTGTTTACCATTTTAAAAACTCACCAACACAGGAAATTCAATCTAAGCAGCACTATTTACATGGCCACATGTCACAAGCTGTTCAATGTACAACATTTAATATACAAATTCCCCTAAAGGACATATTTCTGAAGGAATGTTGTTATGAAAATCCAAAGTATAGAAGTATAGAACTCATTTAAAACCGATTAAATACTACCACATACATCATCTTCAGCTACCGATGCCAAAGAAAATAGGCCTCAGACTACTTCACTTTGTGGAAACAACACACTTTGAAGTTCTTTGAGTGGATGTTTTTTTTCTTTTCTTTTTTTTTCTTGAAATTCATCTTGTGAGGTGCAGTTTAGCATAGATCTCACACTTATGTTATTACCTTAGACCTTTTGCTGTGGGGCTGAAAAACCAACATTTACTAAATGAAAGCTCAAATGAAAGCAAAACTACAAATGCACCCAAAAAAAAAAGTAAAACAAATTAAACATAAGTAAAGTAAAGTAAAGTAAATTAAAGTAAAGTAAAGGCAGTGGTAAAAAATAATAATAACTGATTAGGTTCAGGTGGATTACAGTACTACAGTACTACCAATTTTTTAGGCAGTGTATGCAAAATTTATTGTAATTCATATTTTTTCAACAACATTTCACTTATTATTAGGTATAGTGTCATAAATAGATCTATAATTAATTGCTAAATTGCTAAACAAATAATAACATAAATAGGGATATGGATGGACTGTTGTTTTTTCTTCAGTGGCATCAAACCAGAATGTTTAAGGACAAGTAAAGTTGTGTTTTTACATCATATATATCATAATCTTGAATAAACAGCCCAGTTCAGCCTTTTTTTCCTTTTTCTTTTTTTTTTAGAAACATACTTTTAAATTAACGAAAATTTCATACTCATTAATTTAATGAAGTGCATTTAGTGAAACTGGAACACTGCTTTTACTATGTGGGGGACAAATGAAGACATACAGTAGGTCTTTGGTTCCTTAAATGACATCATTTCCTCCAGAGAGGTGTTCAGTCTCACTGGCAGTTGTTTGGGGGCTTGGTCCGTCTAGTTTCCTGGCATTAAAGTTGCAGAAATTCCCAGCACGTGAAGGAAGCGTAACCCCATCCTAATTTGGTCATTTGCCTCAAGACCTTCCGGTGCTTTTCATACCCTTCCTCAGATATTCTTTATGATGCGTTTATGACTATCAGACATCAGACTACTACTTTTTTTTATTATTATATTTGAAAGCATGGAAATTCAGAACAACAAATGAGTAGATGGTTTAATTATAATATCCAGCACTGCGCGTAAAATCTAAAGGATGGGTTTATTATGAGACGATTGATACTGTTTTTAGCTGCTTTGTGCTTAATTATAGCCTGAAATCACCAAGCTGTACTGGAATGCAGCATGTCGCTTGTATTCCCGTCATCACTCTTTGCTTAGTCTACCTCTAAAGGGTCAGTTTAAAAGAAAGAGAAACCGAAAGTGCCCTGTTGCATCAACAGCTGTCAGATGCCCAACCCCCTGAACAAAAACCCTTCACATGCTCTGTCCGAGTCAAGCAGTCACCATGCAACTAAGAAACACTTGAATGACCCCCACGGCACCTGCATATAACATAAAATATAGCTCTTTAAACAAAAAAAAAAATTATAAAAATAAAAATTCCCGTTTGTGTACACGCTGTGCGCCTAAAAGCTTTTGGATGGAAGCGGTTTCACTTGCGACCATGCTGCACGACTTATTTTGATCCAGACATCAGGTTCATCCTGTCGGTACAGAAACCTACCGAACACAGACTCAGCCTGGTTCTGCTGCGGGAGGATATGTCCCCCTTATTCATGGACTCTGGATACGACCTCAACAGCCCTGGTTTAGAGTCAGCGGAGGAGTGTCACAGCAACACAGGAGGCTCGGTGAGTATAGCAGTACATGTAATAAAATCTATGAACCTATAGTGATCTGTCAGATGTATGTGGTTTTATTACAGTAATAACAGAAACAAACATGTGTCTGTCAAACTTAGTGATCCAACAGGTTATTATTTTTATTCACTGTCTAATTATTGCACTTGTCACACATAAGCAAAGGGAAACAGCAAAAGAACTACATTATTATTTACATATTTTACATATCAGTTCATTCTGGCTCTTTTCCAGATTTTTCTGCCTTTAGAATTTATCAAAAACAAACATCATTAACCCATAAATACCCAAAATATCCAACATCGACCAAAAGCTAAACTGTTTAATATCTGTTGATCCATTAATCCTACTCATTTAAATAGTAAATAATCGGTGTAAAATGCAGTTTGCCACCTTTTCATGGTCATCAGATATGACCCATGTCACATTCGGAGGTTCTGTAGTGAAGATGGAAACACTGTCATCTTCTACAACATTGATTCATCAGTAAAACCAATGGAGTTGGATCAATGACAGTGGATGGGCACACTTGGTTTATTTTCAGTTAATGATAGATTTTGCTGAAAAAAAGTCACTTTTTCTTCAGTTTTCTCTGTTTCTGATATGATAACCTTCCAATTTTAATCTGCGATTCAATGACCATCTACATGATCAGTAAATTAAATATAGTAAAATATCAAATAAAAAAAAAAAAAAAAAAAAAAAACAACCCACACAACACAGAAGATTACATTGTGATAAATGGTGATAAATCACTTCAGAAAGTTTACATATAGAGAAAAACCACTGGGTCTTTATGTTAATCAGCTATCAATATATTATTAATAATCTACCTTATATTTCCCATTGTGCACCACAGACCCACTGTAGACTCCCAGATTGATTAACACGATTAACTTTTCATTAAGATTCTGTTCATTTACTGAATAAAAGTGAACCAAAAGGATGAACCCCCCCCCCCCAAAAAAAAAAAAAACCCCAAACAAACCCAAAAACAAAA
>JAPSES010000102.1:2969268-2979911 GCA_029822895.1 Maxillicosta whitleyi | reverse complement strand
GGCAATAATATAATAATAATAATAATAATAATAATAATAACACATGTCCAGTAAAGTGTAGGGGGCCTAGTAGTGACGTTTTTCACATATATTTTTTTTTTGGGCAGGTGCTCAAGGGGGGTTGTAACCCCTGCAACCCCCCCCCCCAGAACAGTGTAGACAAGGTGTAGAAATAGCAAAATGTATGTGTTACATGTTTTAATTATTAATAGGCCTCAGTATGTTGTGCAGCCTGAAGTCAATTGTCAGTTAACTCATGAAAATTTTCCATAAGGTGTGGTTTTTTGGAGCAAAATTAACATCTTACCTGCACAGAGCGTTGCTACTAGCTACATGCATTAGTTTTGTTGTTTGGTGTATTAAAAAAAAGTAATTAAAATAGCTCTAAAAGTATGACTTCACCTCTTTACATAGTGCTGCATTTGACCTGTCACCTTGACAGATCAATATCAGTAAAACTCAGACTTAAAAAAGACAACAATACCCATAATCCTTAGTCTAACAACGGCCTCCAGCGCCCACAAAGCCCGGGCTGACAGCAGAATCCAACACCATATTTACCCACAGACATTTCTCTAATGCCTCGTTAATACTTTAAATAGTCTGACCGCTCAGCACCTTTATTTTAATCCTCCTCTTTTTCCTACTTCCATGGTTTTATTCAAAGTTGACATCCCTCCTTTGACTGTTCCCTTTATTTAGCGTCCGCTCCCTCCTTCCCCCTGCCTCTGTAACTATGTTGTGGTGCTAATGAAGGATATGGAGCTAGAGGAGACAAACAAGAAAGGTGTCTGCCTGTGAGAAAGAAAGGAGTTTATACTGGAGAGAGGATTCAGGGGAAGAGATGAAAGCAGACAGACAGACAGACAGACAGTGCAAGTCAAGAAACAGTGAAAGAAAAAGATAAGACAGCGAGGATCTGTGAATGTGGCGCTGAACAACATCTACTGTAACTATGACAATCAGACAATTCGGTGTATTTCTATTAATGATTTTAATCCAGTGCTCTTTCTGTGGCAGTTTCCAAATGAATTTTTCTCTATTTCTACATTTCTTAACTCATGTATCACCAATTAAAAAAAAAAAAAAAAAAGATATCCTCTATATTTTGCATTCATGTATTATCCTAAATTTAATTCACAGATCATGTAGATGCTGATAAAAAAGAGTAAATTTAAAGTTAGTTATATCAAAACAAAAAAAAAAAAAAGAAAAAGTAACTTTTTCAGCAAATATATTGCTGCCTGAATGTATAAATAAGTGTTTCCATCCACTGTCACTGATCCATTGCCATGGATTTTACTGGTGAATCAATGTTGTAGAAGATGACGGTGTTTCCATGGTAACTACAGAGTCTCTTAACATATCAGATGACCATGAAAAGATGAAGAAATGTATTTTACACCAGTTATTTACATGTATTGATAGGATTAGTGAAGCAACAGGTATTAAACAGTTTAGATCCATAGATGGTTTGTGTCACCAGTGGCTGTTTATGAGTTAATGGTATTTTAAAGTCGTTGTTAAAGTCGTCTGAAAGGGTCCGATCTGGTCAAAAAACGTGAACGGGGCAAACAAATAAATGGGAAAGAAGGAAAAGACAGAGAGGGAGACAAGAGGTCTAAAGTCTATCTCACATTGCCCTCAAGGGACTTCATGTGTGTGACATCAGTCCTTCCGAAGTAAACATACGCACACACAGTCTCCGTCACCACGGTGCCCACTCGCCACGGCAACAGACCTGGGTGGAGGGGGTAACACTTACACACACACGTACAGGACGCACACACTGGCTGAATAATAGTAAATGATTGTGGTTCATATAAGAGACAATAAGTGATTCAAGTGCACGCACACACACACACACACACACACACACACACACACACACACACACACACACACACACACACACACTGAAAGAGGGAGAAAGAGAAACAAACTTGTGACACACCCCTCCCCTTGGAAAACTTGTCTTTCCGATCTTCAGCAGTTTGTAATCCTGAGGGATAAGTGCTAAGATCCCCCTTGTCTGCTTGTCAGCCTCAGGGAACGTGTGTGTGTGTGTGTGTGTGTGTGTGTGTGTGTATGTGTGCTGTTGTGTGTTCTTGTGTGTGTTTTAACCTCGTCTCCTCTGACCCTACAGCTGGCCTACTGTGTGGTGCAGTTTATGGAGAAAGATGCTACTGTCACTGAATATGTAAGTGTCCCTTCATGCCCTTAACTACCATTCTCTTATGTATTTGCTGCCATTGTTGTCCACTGCATCTGTTGCTATGCTGTTATTATGACAACACGGATGGGCAACGTGGCCAAAAGATCATCTCACCATCGCAATTCATGATGTGAATAGTGGTCTTTGTTCTCAGGTTTGATATATTTGGGCAAAGACGCATGGATTCCATTTTTTGTACATTAAAACATTGTTCTTCACTTTGATTACTGCTTTGTCAATAATGAAAATCATTGTATTTTTGTTGCCATTTTTATTTTTGTTGTTGTTACATTTCTACGGCTGCTCAGAAAGGACATTTTTTTTTGTTTTTTTGTTTTTGTTTTATCATATTAGACCCAGTGCTACTTTCATGGCAGTTTCCAAGTGAATTCTTCTCTATATTTAACCTTTCTTAATTCATAAGGACCCAAAGTAACTTTTATGGCAGTTTCAAAAATATTTTTTCTCTATATTTGCTATTTTTAATTGCTTTATCACCATTTATATATAATAATGATCTCTGTGTTGTGCATATTTTCAAAGAAAATAATCAAAACATTTAATATATTGATCCTGTGAGACGTTCAGAAAAGCTCTGATTAAAGTTGATATTTATTATATCAAAAACAGTAAATATACCATTAACTATAAACATAAAGCAAACATTTCCATCCACTGTCATTGATCCAATTCCATAAGTTTTAGTGATGAATCAATGTTGTAGAAGACGACGGTGTTTCCATGGTAACTACCGAGCCTCTGAACGTCCAAATCAGTCATATCTGATGACCATGAAAAGATGATAAACTGTATTTTACACCAATTATTTCCATGTATTAATACAAACAGTCAATGTTTGGGTTTTTATGGGTTGAGTGATATATCACCATTTATTGTAATGCTATCCTCTTTATTTATTTATTTTTCTTCAGTACAAATTATGTATTTTTCTATATTTCATAATGTTCCAAAAACAAGTTCAAAGTAAATTAAATGGTTATCATATCAGAAACAGAGAAAACTGAACCTTTTCAGCAAAATATGTCATTAACTAAACATAAACCAAGTGTCTCCATCCACCATCATCATGGGTTTTACTGGTGAGTCAGTGTTGTAGAAGATGACGGTGTTTCCATGGTAACTACAGAGCCTTTGAAGGTACAAATGGGTCATATCTGATGACAATGAAAAGGTGAAAAACTGTATTTTACACCAATTATTTACATGGATTGATAGAATTAATCCATCAATGGGTATTAAACATTTTAGATCATTAGATGGTTTTGAATAAACAGTGGATCTTTGGGTCTTTATGGGTTAATGTGCATTACCTTCACTTATTATATTTTAATATAGACCACAGTTAATGTCCTTTTGACTAAAATCTAGCAAACCAAACACAGGCTGTAACCTTGCCTCTTCACTCACATGTGGAACTTAAACTATTGAATTCTTTATTTTATGTCTTGTTTCTGTTTACTGCCTCTGGACTGCAGATGAAAAGTACTTTTTTTTTTTTACTAATTCTGGCATATTTACATGGATATATTTTCTTTATACAGCTATATTCATAAATATGCTTGGTCCCTATCAAATACACTAGTAAAATAAATAGTTTATTACCGTACTTATGACATTAAAGATATGACTATTTCCACTATTTATCATTATTTTGGTATTAAAATAACTGCATAATCTAAATAAAGACTTATAATTGCCAGTGATCATTGACTTGATAATAAAATAGCTATAAAGATTCATGCATTTTACTTTCCAACAGCAGGTTTCAATTTTTGACTCTTAATCAAGCCTTAACGTCAAGCCTTTGGTGACTCTCTGTACGAAGGTGTGGGAAGATAGGGCTGGAAAAATATTTTACGTTTGACCTATCATATCTGAAATCTGCCGTGTATTGTCTAATTTAAAACCTACACTGTCTGCCCCTCAAATGTCACATAATGTCTGCCTCTGTTACTAGTCCGCTGCATCTGGAACCTTGGTCAAACTTTGTCGACTTTGGAAATGCCTCAGTGACAGGTTTTATTTTTGGTTCAGAATAGATTTTAAAGGGCACAATTTGACAGATTTAAGTATAAACTGCATTGGACTTGGATTTTTTGGTGAAATACGGTTTCTTTTGTGTGCTCGTTCATATTGCACATTAACCCATAAGGACCCCAACATCTACTGATCTAAACTGTTGATCCTCTAATCCTATCAAAACATTTATCAACTGATTTATTAACAAGATTTATCAACTGTTCCTGTTGAAAAACTGTATATAAATGTGATCAAAGTAGTTCCAACTTAACCCATAAAGACCCAAACATCCACTGTCATCCAAAACTATCTAATGCTACAAATGTTTAATAACCTTAGATCCACTAAACCTATTAATACATGTTATTAATTGGTGTAAAATACAGTTTATTACCTTTTAATGGTCATCAGATATGACCCATTTGGACATTCAGAGGCTTCGTAGTTACCGTGGAAACACTGTCATCTTCTACAACATTGACTCACCAGTAAAACCCATGGAGTTGGATCAATGACAGTGGATGAAAACACTAGGTTTATGTTTAGATAATGATATATTTTACTGGAAAAAGTCACTTTTTCTTCAGTTTTCTCTGTTTCTGATATAATAACCTTTGAATTTAATCTGAGCTTTTATGAACATCTACATGATCAGGAAAATGGATGATTTTCACTGGAAAAAATACAAAATTCAGAGGATAATATTATAATAAATGGTGATAAATTACAGAGGAAAGGTTAAATAAGAGAAAAATTCCTTGGGGATGTATCACAAACATCACACTGGGTCCTTATGGGTTAAAAGGGACTCCTAACAGTTTCGAATATGAACTGAATGCGACCCTGAAGTGACCCACATGTGCAAAAGAGGTCCAGATGTAATACTTGACATGTAGGCACGCATGTGTGTTTAGGTTTGCAGACGTAAATATGTTTTTCCCACCACTTCTCCTGGGACACAGAATTGCGACATTTATCAAATGAATGCACTCTACATCTTACAATTTATTCTTATTGCAGTGTAAATCTGAATTAATTTTTATTGCTTTGTAAATCTGGAGCACTGTTTATTCTTTTAATCATTTAAAATAGAGTTCAGAAAATCAATTTATTCTTTCCATTATTGCTTTGTGTATGCTGTACTCATTTTTTTTTAATTATTCTGATCTTTTATCGTTTAATAACAGCACTTTGTTCTTATTTCTCTCCGGATGTTCCTTTTACTTACAAGCACATTAAACCACTTTTGCTAATGAAATGCACCACATAAATAAACCCATCTTGCCTTGATTTTCTAGAACCAGGTCTTTGGCTTCCAAATTGCTGTTAATGATGCTGCTCTTCGCATGTTTCCATGTAAATCATGTCAGAAAAGCATCTGACGCAAAAAGTCATCCTTCCAATTAACTAGATTAGTCTAGACAGTCCTATTACAACATTAATGAAGCATGGATCCACTTAGGACATTTAGTGAAGCTTGGAAACAGGACTAGGATGACAATAAACTGGTACTATCTACTATTGTACAGTTGTTTTCACACCTCCTAGTTCATGAGATTGTTCAGCCAGTGAAGGTTGTTCCAGCTGTATAGGTTGTGGTTTATTCCCCTGGGTCGGCTGTAACTGCGCAGTACAGCACTAGGGGGTCTTGGGGGACAAAGCAGGGATTCCCAGTAGTTCCATCCGTGCAGGTTGGCTGAAATCAGTCTGAAATGATGGACTGTAGACATCTGTATATGTAAAAGGCATTATTATTTCAGAAAAAAACACACAAAATAACTGCATAACTTAACTTTAATCTTTAATATGCAGGAATAGATCCAGTGCAGGCCATTTTTCTTAATGCACAAGAATATAAATTAATGGAATTGGCATTGATGGATGCCAGCCAGTTACCCTCGCAGAGCTAAAAGCTGCATTGTTTATTCCTGTTAATGTGTTTCTTATTGTTTCTGCAGATCATCAGAGGGTTGCTCAAGTACTGGCCAAAAACCTGCACGCAGAAAGAGGTGAGACGGCTGATACGAAAAGAGCTGATGGTTTGCTGAACCGCTCCGATTAGTCACTGCTGTCAGAACGAAAAAACAGCTGTTGTCTCAAGTTACTCTGATTATTAACAGTTTGTTGTTTTTGTGGGATTTTTTTTTTTTTTTTTATTATTATTATGTGATGCTCGGATTTCTCCTAGACAGACACTGCTGAGGATATAATGTCATTTCAATATAATACTGGCATGCTCTATGTGTTGAATTGTGTATGTGTACGTGTGTGTGTGTGTGTTTTTAAGGTGATGTTCCTGGGGGAGATTGAGGAGATCCTGGATGTGATCGAGCCGTCTCAGTTCATCCGGGTCCAGGAGCCGCTCTTCAAACAGATCGCAGCCTGTATCTCCAGCCCTCATTTCCAGGTAAAAACTCTGAATCCTTGCTTTAAAACCACATTGGAAATATTTTTGGGATATTACCTTACTTTTTTCAACAGGATTATGTATTTTCCAACATTTCCCTGTGGTCTACATAAACTGTAAATGCTCTGTTTGGGTCTGAATTCTTCATTAATTCAACTCCACAGGTTCATCTTCAACACTATTTCTGACTAATGACACCAGAAAGGTTATTTTGAGCGCTGGCCCTTTAAATGCAAATGAGCCACTCCATGCCCCAGTTTCTCCAAGTTGTTGACTGTGCTTTCTGTCCTGTTCAGCCACTTGCGTTTGTTAATACAATACATTGTAGGTAATCAGGTCGAAGTTTGGACATATTTTCAGTTTTTACTGCTGATAAATAATTATGAGAAATGTTCATCAGAAGTCTTGACCTTATATGTGCTTATATATGTGTGTGTAGTTATAAAACATAACAAATGAACCCTTTCATACATGAATTATGACAACCTTTGTCACATTTTTTTCCTGTTTTTATTTAAAAACCTATTTTTCATGGAGTTTCAAAAGTGTTCACTCAGCTGAATGGGTTTAACTTTTGAAGCACAGAAACATGCATTTAAAATACAGTATCAGAAAGTGATAAACTGTGTGAAAACTGCGAAATTAAAACATTTTTTGATGCAACCACTCTGTTTTCTCTCATTTTAACATACTCTAATGGCAGTTATTACTCACTTCATGGAGATAATACAAAAAAACAAAAACATCTTAGTGCAGATCAGGTTTCTCAACAGTAAAGTTACAGTAATAGTATTAATATCTGGCATATGAGATGATGCACAAGTGTCCACTGTGTTGGCTGATATGCAACAGAATCCATGAATATACAAGAGAACAGTTGTAGAATAAGCATATGCATGAAAGGGTTGAACAGGTATTAAAACAGGTTGTAGAAATCCACTCGATTTTTTTTAACCAAAACTAATATAAAAATTATTTTGCAGCACCTGGAGGGTTTATATTCAAACTTTACGAACTATTAGCATCCAAATACACAAATAAATAAATGAGCCAAAGACTAATAAACACGGATTTAACAAAATACGACTCCTTTAACACGTGGACTACTTCCTCCCTGTGTGTTTCAGGTAGCAGAGAGGGCTCTTTACTTCTGGAACAATGAATACATCCTCAGCCTGATAGAAGAAAACTGTCAAGTCATCCTGCCGCTGGTTTTTGCCACCCTCTACAGAGTCTCCAAAGAGCACTGGAACCAGTCAGTGACACACACTACACACCATGGATTAACCTATTGATCAGCTTTGAATACGACACTAGAATCACCCATTGTTCACTCTATGCATCCATCACTTCCAGTTTAATTTTACACCTACTATAAATTTTAACAGCCCCACTGAGACAATAATTACAGCTCGTTTATAAAACTCTATGTTCTGTAGTTTTATATTAGAAAAAAACCTAGATGAGAAGCACCCAGATCCGTTATCTAAGTAGAATAAGAAATACCGCAATGAAATACATGAAATATATATACTTCCAGTTCCCATAGATTCATGTAAGCATGTTCATGTCAGTTATCAATAATTATCTTAACATTCAGGGTTCCTATGCAAGTATTGAAAGTTTGGAAAAGTATGGAATTTAATTTTATATGTTTCCAGGTCTTGAAAAGTATGGAAAATGGAAACAAATATACAGAAAAACCTTCCAAAGACTGTTCCCACTATTTTCTAAAACATAAAATTATGAATATCTATATCATGTTACATCGTTTTTGTCTGTTCATGTTTTTTTTGTGTGTTATTTTTGTCCAGTGTTTGACTGTCTTTTGCATTATTTTTGTTTCTTGCCTTTGGTGGTATGTAAGTGATCCACTGTTGGAAAAAAACCCAAAGTATTTTCCTCCATCTTCCATCCATTTAGGCTGAAAATATTTTCAATGTTGGAGAAGGGTGCGGTGATGTAAAGTAATAAATATTGGATAATTCATCAGCAAATGCATTAAAATTAATGTAATGTGGCTCTTTTAAAATACAAACAGTAGAAAGAAGCGATATCTATGTTAAAAAAAGAAGTAAAAGTGTAGGTTTTCAGAAAAAAGACATACTTTCCACCTCTAAATAGTTCATTTTTTTAACAGTTAGATTATTTTAATGTTGTAGTTTTGACGTTATATGATTGAATAGATGACAAATTTTACATTATAGCATATAATTATCACGCATAATAATGTCAAATGAATGTAATGGGGGGGCAAAATGTCATATTTCTGTCTGTTCATGTATAAAGTATGGAAATGTTAAATTCCACCAAAGAGAAAGATTAAAAAAAAAAAAAACATGTAAATGGAACAAATGTTTTTTGCTCAGGTAACAAACAGACAAAGCTCTTCTTCTAACCATTTATCTTCATTTCAGGACCATCGTGTCTCTGATCTACAACGTGCTGAAGACCTTCATGGAGATGAACAGCAAACTGTTTGATGACCTCACTGCCTCCTACAAAGTGGAGAAACAGAAGTGAGTGTGACTCACTGTCTTTGTGTGTCTGTGTGAGTGTATGTGTCACTGGATACAACAGTGACAACAAGGGGAAGAAATAAAAGGCCCCTGAGTCATGTTTTAGACAGTACTTGTTCCATTATCCATCGTGATATTTCACATCGTAAATATGCATCACTTAGGTCATCTTCTGAACGTGGATCACATCATGATTCCACTTGTTCATTAATCCACTTCAAAGTCAAGATAGTTGATGATATTTGGGAGGGGGGAAAAAAAATTCCAAGTGATTCCGTTTTTGTAATTAACTAAAAACTATGGCTCATATTATCATCTTACTCTCAGAAGGAAGCAAAAATATCGAACTAATCCCTTAAAACGGAACCTTTTAAGTAATTAAACTTACTAAGACCAGATGTAACCAGACCGGCTTTGACGTTTCTGAGCTTCTCCCTTTAGACGCGTATGAATGCGTTTTACTTTATATCATTATTCATCATAAGAAAATTAAAAAACACATGAAAAACAACGGTAGATGATGACGGTTTTCCTGTAGATAATAAATACATTTTACATGTTTGTATTAGTGTCTCTGACTTGTTTCTGGCTAGTTTTTAGACACTAATTCATTTTTTGCAACAGTCTTTAAGTTTTTATTGAAACTTTATAAACACATAATCAGCAAAAACAACAAAAAGCAAATAAACTTGGGTACACTACATGACATTCCATTCACATTATCCAGTATTTCCACTATTCTGGGTTCTGTATTCAGTCCATTTATTCTATTTTTTGTCCATTTGTGCTTCTTGTAGCTGCAGCTTGTGACTTACTTTTTCCATTGTATATATATTCCTTCAATAATTGAGATCCATTGGTCCTTTGTTGGTAGTTCTGTCACTCCCCAGTTCCTTGTAATAGCTTTTTTGGAAGCCATTAAAACTTCCTTAACCCTTCCAGACTGTTCATTTCTTAAACCTTGGTTCAAATTTAACCCAAATATTGAATGACAGATTTATTTAGAATGTCTAAATAGACTATCCCACATTAATAAATATATGTAATATATAAATAGAATGTTTCAGAGCAGGAAGAGCATATATATTTTAAGCTTTACAAACTCTTTTTAGAGAAAAAACATCTAATATCACATGTCCTGTTTTACATAACACATAAAAACATAAAAAAACATTATGATTTATATATAAAATTGACCTGAACCTTCCGCAGTGTCCAAAAATCTGTAGCATCTGTACAAAAGGAAAACATTTTAAAAATTTTCGTGTATTTTGGCAAAATTTAGGAAAACTCATCAAATTTCAGAATAAAAGAATGGTGCTTAGTGTGTTTTTATTACTGTTGCATGTCAAAACGGGACTAGTATATAAGGGTTAACCAAGTATATGTCATTTCACACTACATTTCCATCACATAAGTTACACAAACACAGAACATCACAGCACATTGGAATCTCATACCC
>JAPSES010000102.1:2907152-2924067 GCA_029822895.1 Maxillicosta whitleyi | reverse complement strand
CACTGTAAAATATAAAGACAAGTTTAGAGTTGACATTATTTATATATTATTCTGTCATTATTTTACTGTTTCGGCCCCTGAACTAAAATGAGTTTGACACCTCTGCTATAGGTACTGTTGCGATGGGCGGTGCAGCAGGGCGTCTCGGTGCTGCCCAAATCGTCCAATCCAGACCGGATAAAGGAGAATGCTGCGATTTTTGATTTCATGCTAACAGATGAAGACATGGACCGTCTGTCGGCTTTGGACTGTGGCCACAGGTACTGCTGGGATCCTTCACAGGTGGCCTGACACTCCAACCGTGGCACAAACATTTACATCCATGCTGCCTTTTCACATGTGCATTACATATTTGCTAGTTGCACTCAGTCTGTGAAGGTTGTTCAGGTTTTCAGCACGCTTGGATTGAAGTAAATGGTCATATAGAAACTATAAATGACCCGGCCTCAATACCTTAACATTGCCATGTTTATTTGACAGGTTTGTAAAGACTATAAAAGCTGTGTAAATGTTTTTTTTTTCTGCTGTCTGTCATCATTTCCTTATCAGGGTTATACGTTTAACATTGAAAGTGAATTGAATAATGAGAAAAAAAAGTGAAAGTAAGTATAAATGGTAGTGAAAAAAAGCAACATATGAAATAAATGGAATGAACTACAGTTGCAGATACACCTTTAAAAACAGAATTTCTTAAAAATATGACTCGGAATAAAAAATGGTTTGTGAATATTTGTTGTCATTCATTGTTTCCCTATTTATATCAATACCTGAAACAGAAACGTTAACTAAAGCTTGTAAATTCCTTGAAAGATAAATAGCAATACTTAGATAAACTGAAATAAAAACTCCTGAAAATGTAAAAACAATAAATGAATGACTGACAGAATTGTTTAAAACCACTCTTAAAATTATTTATTCAGGACAGAACATCAGATGTTTCACAGCTGTAGAGAAAATACATTTACAAAAGTCATTAAAAAAATGAAAAGGGAATCCATCAAAAGAAGGGAATATTAAACTCCGATTTTCTCCGCTCTCATGTCCATATTCAAGTAATGCCAAGGATGGTTGCAAAACTACAGGTTCCCATGCAGGTATTTCCTCTGGTGTGCATTTTCCGTCATACATGTGAGTTCTGATTAACTGTTTTTAAAGTCTCACGGATACAACAGCAAAATACACCCCCCCCCCCCACCTGTTCTGTTGTGCTTTTGTTCTTGAGCGTTATATCCGACAGCAAGCTATAAAGTTTAAGGCGGCGATTGGTTAAACAAACAAGGCCTGGCTGGCGATGAAGTGTCACAGGTTCAAGGCAATTTGTCGACTATAAACTCTCGCGACCCCAGCTGAACTTTATTTGTAACAGAGAATAAAGCATTTGTATTTGTCCACAAGCTTGAGCTGGACTGTATTCGTTTGGTAACAATCCCAGAAGGTCTGCTGCTAGAAATGGTAAAAATAGAAAACACTTTTTTTCTTTGTTATGACAGCGTAATTACTCTAACACTCATGTGTGATCTCTGTTATAAATGTGGCATCATAAAAAGAGCGGAGTCACAACTCTTTCAGCAGTAAAAAGATGTAAAATGAGTATTGTTTGGTTATATAAAATATCTCGGTATCTTTGATGAATTTACATAAACCAAATGTATAAATCAACTCATGGCTCTCAGTGGTAGGTGTTGAATAGATTACCAGCGGAATGTCTGAGTACAAACGTGTTTCTCCTTATGATCCGTAAAGGGATTAAAGTTTTACAGACAATACAAATGCAGCCTGCACACCCGAGCACTTCGCAACTCAACACTACGTTGAGAGGAAGACACGCGTAAGAACAAGAATCAACAATCACATTAATGAACAAATCACAGGTAGGCTAAATAATATTCCCCAAGCTGTGTGGAAGTGCCAATCTGACCATATGATCATACATTTAAGCAAATACTACATGCACAAAGGTCATATTCCGTGTGCTGAATTAGCCTGAAATGTCTGAATATGACACCCGAATAACATCAGCGCCCCCCTAGTCCAAAGGCAACATAGAGTAAGATCCTGTTTTATTCACAACCCATTGTAGATTAGAGTCACCAAAGCACAATTTTAGGCTAATATAGACCTAGCTGGATTTCAGACTCACTTCTTGTTAAACACGTTGTACTGACTGCACTGGTGTTAGAGGAAACGGGGTCAAAGGTTAATGCAGTGGTTCCTTGTACAGCAGTTTATCCGCCCCACCCTCTTCTTTGAATACGCACATAACATTTATCACAACAGCCATGGATTGTACACTGCCTATTGCTAAGTTGGCGTCGTAACTTTGTGTAAGAGGAACTTGTAAAATAAAATTCTGCCTAAAACAAGTCACTTATAAGCAGTGTCATTTGATAAATTATTGACAAATATTTACAGATATAAATTCCACAGTCTTAGTTAGTATTTTTTTTTTTTTTTTGCTTTCCCGAGGCTTTAAAAACATAGATCGTTTTTTTGTGCTTTTTATATGTACTGTGTGTAACTTCACTTTGTTCAGATATAATCTAACCCTGAAGATTTTACAAAAGATACTATTTCTGCATCATCAGAGATTGTCCTTGTACAAGATTGTTCTCCTTTTGATAAATTTTGAGATATAAAGCAGTTGATTATTGATAGTCGAGTACAGTTATTTCAATGGTACTGGCTTGTGTTGTAGGTTGCACATGAAGCTGGATAAAGGCCAAGGTTAAATCTAACGGAAACCTTTCCCTTTCCCTCTTCTCTCCTCTGTGGCCTGCAGACAACTTTGGCACACTTCTAGTGAGATTGTGTCAGCCTACCACATACTGTCTATTTGGAGTAAAAGCAAACATTGGCGATTTTTTTTTTTTTGTCAGAAAATGAGGAAGGAAGGAAATTCAACAGCATTCGACGCGGCCTCAAAGTCATGTGTTTGCAGTCCTTGTATCTCTCCATTAACAGTATATTGCATAGTGTTGATGAGAGAGAAAACAGTGAAAAATCCTACAACTGAGTGGCTTCATATAATCTACTCTGTTTCCAACATATCACTCCCTCATTCTTCAGTCCATCTGTGTGGGGTTCAGCCTATTCTAACAGTCTGTCATCATGCCTGTCTGACTTGTACAACTTCACAGTGGGCTGCCCAACAATATAGTTAACAGCACAACCAACACCAATACAAAAAGATTTAAATATAGTGTATGACATGAACATGGCATGTCGTCAACAGGACATGTCTGTGTTTGGATTGTTTTTTTTTTGTGTTTTTTTTAAATAAATCAAACCATCTTCTTGTCTTTATCCTCAGTGCATCTAGTGTCACATGTCTTTTCATTCCTCCTGGCGTCTTCGCCTTCACATTGATCCCAAACCTCGGGTCCTTCTTCTCTCCGCTTTACTCAGTGCGGTTTGTGTGGTTTTCATGGTGGCTGTTCTCTCCTTCCATCTCCTGGTGACTAAAGAGGTAGCTCCACCAGGTTTTCGAGTGGTGCATCTGTCTGGCTGTTCCCGCACTCCTCACCTTCCTCATTTCCTGTGTAAAATATGAAGAAAATGATAATTAACCCTTTTAAGACTGCCATTACAACAGGCTGCTTAGCTGTCTTCATGTTTTCTGTGCAATAGAAGTGTCTTTTTTTTCAAATTCTTTTGCACTTTTATTTTCAGGAAGAACCTAACTTTCAATATGGCCATTAATTATCATTATTATAAATAATAAAAGCTTTAAGTATTTTTAGTAACAAGAAAAAAAAATGACTTGGAAGTTTTTAGCATGTTTGTGATCAGAATTTTTTTTTTTTTAATTGAAATAAACTTTCAACTATTTTCCATCTGTTCAAACCATATTATCGCTTCATGTTTGTTGTTATTTCCGAATGTTTTTTTTTTTAGCCTGTGCAGAAGTATCTGAAGCGGTTCCTACTTATAATAATCTCCTACATTGCTGCCATAGTGTTATACAGAATAGTGTCCACTATCTCACCTTTCTCGTGCCATTTGAGTTCTGTAGATAGTGCAAACGGTTCAGGAGTTACAATAATGTGAATGTTGTAAAGTGCAAAATGCAGCGCCCTGAGAGATTTCTGTTAAAATTTTCATTTAAAATAACCACATAGCCCTAGCCCTAGAAGATTTCTATTTTTCAGCCATCATCCCTGATCATCTTACCCCCTTGTCTAGCAGGCTGTCGAATTCGTCGCTCATTCTCCGGAGCTGCTGGCCGTATTTCTTGGCTGCCCACAAGGCAGGGGGAGCTGACTTGGACCGTGCCCTGAATGGAGCTCCGTCATTGGGTGTGCCAGCTTCATCTTCCCCCCTGATCTGGTACTCTTCATCTCTGGTGACATTAGACACGTGGGACTCGGAGTTCAGCCTGATTCGCCCAGCCCCTAAACAGAAGAGAGGATGGTGAAACAGGCTTTTGTTTCGCTAAATTGGATCAGCTCAAGGTACATGAAAGCTGGAATAAACCGGGAATATAGCATTATAATATAGTCAGTATGTAATAACTGGTATAATGTGTACTTCAAAAATGATGACAAACAGCAACCTTGTAGAAAATAAAATGAGCACTAGCCTAATACGTAAACTAAAATTAGACTTATGCTTCAGTCATCAATAAAAAAAACACTAGTCATCCATTATGAATTTGGCTGTTTCTCACTTCTCCAATATATGATGACAAATCACATCAAGATGGGGATCCTGAAATAACAAACTCATTTTTATTACAGGAAATTAATAGAAAGTGAAGAAACATATGGACATGTTTCTAACAACAGAAAAGTAAAGATAAAAACACAACTGCTGGTGTGATTGGACTAAGTCTGAGTCAAATATGGAGCAGAAAAGGAATCTTAGTTTTAGCTGCTTGTTGCAAACCGTGATACACATTCTGCTGCATGTTTAACAAGTTCTGAGCCCTCGTCTCCTATAATAATATTTCCCAGAACTCTTTATGGCTTCATACCTGCCATTCTGAGCTCAGGTAGAGTGAGGGAGTGGCTTTGAGAAATCTGCTGCTCCTGTTCAGTTGGTGGCTGAAGGCTATGTTCTTCCTCTAAATCTTCAGATGGCTCTGATTCACTGTCGGAAATGGTGAATTTCGCAGCCATCGTGACATCTGAAGAAGCAAAGATTAGAATGGATTACACACAGGGGTATAGCTGTAGCTTTAAGATTAACATGTAGAGCCACATGCGTAAATTAGATCTGGAATTAATTTTCTGCATTCGGGTGAATTTCATTAATAATTTCCTGCCATTCTGCAGCTTAATTATTGTTTTATTCTTCCATTAACTGCACTATTAATATTATTGGACAATTATTTTAATAATCAGTAATCAGGTCAAATAGCTCTTAAAAATTGTAAAAACTCTGATTCCAGCAACTTAAATCTCAGTATTTTCTGTTTACTTTCTTTCTGTGACAGTAAATCAGATATCTTTGACTTATAGACCAAACCGTAACATCTTCTTGGGTTATTTCCTCACATTTTATGCCTGAAAAAAATCATTAATAAATCAAACCAAGACACAATCATAATGAATATAATCAGTAGTTACAATCCTGGTCTATTACTTCAAAACATTACCGCAACCATGATTATTGTAGTAGTGTGTTTAAATCAAAAATATAAACATCTATTATGTTTTAGTTTAAGGGACAAGTGCACGTTCCAAAAACTGAGGACAAATTCTCCTGTAAAAAATCTTATGCACAAATGCAACACAATCCTGAAATATCAAGGTAGTAAATCAAGAATTATGCACACACACAGATCAGCTGTAGCCTCTAAAACCACTGCTGGTTCATATTGTTGCACAACACTGTGTAGAACTCATGATCTGCACAGCCGCTGGCATAATGTCCACATTAATGATGACTGAGGCTTTATTTTCACATTTATCTGTAATATTTAAAGTGGTTGAATGTCTGTGCATTACTCCCCTATCCTTGTCAACAATATATGATCCAATTTTGCCAGAATCATAAAATGGCATCACCCATTGTATGACTGATGCTGGTCCTAACACACCCTGCACCCTATCTACACGCTTGACTCTCCCTGATATCTTCTTATTAGCCAGTCCAAAGGTATTCACAATGTAACACCCGCTCAGATAACCGACTTGTTTTGACAACACGACCCGACATTTGACAGCACTCAACACCCCCCCCCCCCCTTTTTTTTTTATTACGTTGATATTAAAGTCGCCTTCACTCGTTTCTCTTCTCGGACCAACACACCGACTCGGTTGTTTTGTTGTTGACTGAAGAGGACAAAAGAAACTTCCTACAGGGCGGAAGCACGAGCGGAGCTATTTCAGCTAACGACGCACGTGAAAACGGCGACGACGACGTGTCCTTACCCGAAATGTTCACACCGCGGGTCCAAAAAGTGGTTGCCTGCGTTCGGTTAGCCTCATGCGGCCGCAGCTGTTGTTGTTATTGTCAACGTCTAGTCTTTTAACTGTACAATACACTTTAGCTCCGCGCTCACCCAATCGGTGTGCGTCCGCGCACCGCCACTGCGCGATGACGTCACTGTTGCGAGCTAGGACTGGGTTGGGGCTTTGTTTGTCTCAGCTGGTTTACCGTAATGCACAGCGTACAGATCTACAGGCGCAGTTATTGAAGCCAGGAAGAAGAATTTAACCCATTTCCAGCTGAACATGCAGGAACATACTGAACATACAGTGGCGGGAAAAATTATTAGACCATCTCAAGTCATCATGCAATCAAATACTAACTCCTATGTTTATCACGTGACTAAAATAGATAGATGTGTTGGTGTAATATCTTAAGTGATTTTGGTTATTATCAAGAAAACATGAAAAATGGCAAGATATTGGCTCTTGAATTAAACTCTTTTTTTTGTTATCGTTATATTTGTCCAAACATATGTACCTTCAGTTGTGTCAGGCCTTAAAATGAACAAGAATCGTTAGAAAACAAGGGTGGCTACATGTCAGGGGGTGCCTTTTTCAAGGCCACATCAACAAATGATACCCAGGAAATTGAATAGGGAACCCTTTTGTCACAGGCTGCTTCATCTGCCTGTCCATGAAGGAGGATTATTTTGTCATATTGTACATGCAACACAAAATGAGAACTTCTCCTTCTAGCCCATCTACCAGCTGAACCTGCATTAACACACCATATACTGCAGACCAACAGCAGTGTGGCTGTGATGCAGGTGCCCAGAAAGCAAGTTGGTGGATCAGTGACTTTCAAGGACACACTAGCCAACGCTTTCTCTGCAATAATTTCTTCATAGAATCACAAGCCTCTTCTAGGCCACATCTACCCCCAGAATATATAAGATAGAGATGTTTGAAGGGGATTCGTGCAGAAAAAAGTGACATAGTATGACTTAAGGCTGATGTTTAAGACTTACTTAACTAGTCTAGCAGCGATGATAGACTTGGCCTGATTTCCACTTTGACTCCGACTTGATGTATCATTCTGCTTAGAAAAATTCACTCATCTTCTGAACCCGTTTTATCGTCACTGGGGTCAGGGGGGGTCGCTTGGAGCCTATCCCAGCTATTTAAGGGTGAAGGCAGGGTACACCCTGGACATGCCACCAATTCATCATAAGGCTGACACATTCACACCTACGGGCAATTTAGATTAACCCATTAACCTCTCAGTGCATGTGTTTGGATGGTGGGAATAAACTGGAGTACCCAGAGAGAACCCACACTATCCACTGCATCACCATGTCACCCTCAGAAAAATACTCATAGAAAATCTTTTCATTTTTGACACTCAATAGGGTGATCACTAATCTGAGTTGTATTAGTTGCTTTAAAGCAGCAATAACTGGCTGCAACGACACACATTAATTCTGCAGTAATTCTCTGTAATTTGCTTAATCTGTTGGAGGGTCGTGGGGGTGCGCCCTACAGGCAAAGGCTGGGTACACCCTAGATATGTCATCAGTTCATCATAGGTCTGACAGATATAGATGCAGATAAAGACGAACTTTCATGATCCCCAGGGCAAAACAAACTAAAAAAAAAAAAGAGCTGGGTTCAAATCCAGGACCTCCTTGTTGTGAGGTGATAGTGTTAACCATTGCACTGCCATATAACCCAGGAAGCAGCCAATGAGATGAAACAGTGACTATTGTTTACATTTTGTATCCCTTAGATATGTGTGTACTGTGCTGTGCATCGTTGTTGTTCTTTTCTGGGGTTTTAACTGATGCCTTAACTTTTCATGTAAGGTTGACCATCATAAGTTAAGACTGGACTAGTTTTTAGGTGGACCTGAACGATGATATGCCCGGCTTGGCTTTTTAGGACTTGACTTACTTAATTTTCATCACAGATATATAGGACTTGTTTGAGATGTGAATATTAGGACTAGAAATGTACTTATTCTTTACACATTAGTGACTTACTCCCATATCTTGTTCCCATACTTACAGATTAAGACCCAAAAAGAGATTTGTATCCGTCTCTGCCTCTGAACACAAAGTATAAAATTCATTATGACCTGCCATAACATATATGTTTTCCCCATGCGTAGGATACAATATGTATGTCCATTTGTCATTACTTAGTTTTTGGAGCCTAACTGGAAAAAAAAAATCTATTTTTTCACCAAACCTACAATAATTTATCATAATTTTTTAAAATAAATTTTGCTCACAGAGGCAATAGAATAAACACATATGTTTTGATTTTCTTGACTTGACAAGAAAACCATTCAGTATTATTTCATGAAACTGACCACAGTTTGTGTTTTCCTGTTTAGTAACCTGTTAACCACAAGGGGATGCTAGAATAAATGCAAATGCATTCTGAGTTTCTGGAGTGGAACAATTTGATCTTGTGTCTTTCTACAATATATATTTTCTGTCAGGACACTTGTTATTTTGTTTCTGCAGAAGAACCACAAAACTATTAAATATATTTTCCAGTAAAGTACTTGAGAGGCCATTTAGCTCATTTGTTGTCAATGGGCAAAGTCAAACAAAATAAACTAAGACCATTAAAAGTGAGGAAGAAGAAGAAGAAGAAGAAGACTGAGCAGTGACATTGGCAGAGGCATAAATAAGTATGTCTACATTCTGTATCATAATGACTGACATTGTGTGAGTACTTGGACTTTTATACTTTAAAGTACATTTTAAAGGAAATACTTTTACTTAAGTAAGATTCTTAATGTAGTACTTCTACTTTTACTTGAGTAAATATTTTGCAGGGTATTGGTACTTTTACTTAAGTACTAAACTTCTGTACTTCCTCCACCCCTGTCCATGTATAGTTTTACTACAATAATTCACATATTTTTCAAATTTTACTCATTTGGCAACTTTTGCAAAAAGCTTCCATAATCCAGTGTCAGTTTTATTATGTAGATTAATCTTGGCATTTAGGGGAGTTTCCAAAATATATTCGAACTTTACTATCGGTGCTTTCTGGGGTCGCACACGCACAGTCTGTGTGATGAGATTGAAGGCAATGTGTTTTCCCAACTGTCAAAGAGTTTCAGGTGCTCAAATGTTGGATCCTTTTTCTTTTTGAGTTTCATTCCTGTCATGCATGGCTGTCATGGTTGAAGAATTTCCAGACGGAACTCCTGTTAGGTTGTCGGACTAGTCACAGATGATTGTGAAAAGTCTTAGGGTTTTTCAGACAGTGATAAAGAAAGGAAAAGCAGCAGAGAGAGGAGGTGACCTACAGGAAGGGCTTTTAGGTGGGACTTCAACCGCTCTGGTAAGGCCTTTTATATGTGCTGAGCTACCGGGGTCTGTGTATGTTTTAGTAATTGGATTTTCATTTCAGAAACAAAAGAAAAACTAGTGGTTAATTGATTTTCATTTTAAAAAAGAAGAATTAAAATAGAATTTCAATGCATTTTTCTTTTCCATTGTCAAAACAGATGAGCCAAATTTAAAAAAAAATGAATTGATTTTGATTTTATCTTTCTAATGAATGAATGAATTGCTTTATTGTCATTACACATATTTCACAGCAACGAAATGACATTCCAGTTACAAATGTCAAGTTGCCATGATCAGAGCCTCGTTTAATAACACAAAATGAAATGACTAAGTGACAGAAATGGAAAAAAATGAACAAAAAAAAGCTTTTTTTTTTTTTTTTTAAGTGTCTGAGACTAGATGTTGTCATTTTCAAGGACAAAGCGCTAATACCAAGGTCACAGAGATTCTTATGAATGATGGGTTTGTATGAATGTCCCAGGTTGTACAAAATGTGGAGTTCGTAGACATTTATAGAGGAAGTATTAGTTTCTTATGGCTGTCTTAGAAAGTTGGTGCAGCTACTGTTCAAATCCCAGGAGCAACTTGAGGCCTTCATGAGAAAATGACATGATTTTGTATTGTACAGACCATATATAGTCATTATAGTTTTTGTAAGGGTGCCTTGTGACCTTTCTATGTCATACCTGTGGACACTTTATAAGACAGCCATAAGTAACTACTGCTCCCTTCACGTATGTTGTTAAAGTCCAGCCTATATGAACTGGAAGATTCGTACAAATTCATCATCTTTTTGACCTTGGCATTAGCGCTCTTTTCTTGAAAACGCCAACATCCGATAACAGTCTCGCAAATTAAAACAAACTAACAAACAAACAAAAAACAGGTGCTTTTGGTCCATTTTTGTCAGGTAGTAATGTTACTTTTTTTTATTAGAAAGACAAAAATGAAAATTGTTTTATTATTGTTTTTAACATTTAGTTTGTCTGTTTTGATATTGAAAAAGAAAAACTTTAACGCTTCTATTTTAAAACAAAAATCAATTAACCACTAGTTTTTCTTTTGTTTCTGAAAAACAAAAGAAAACAAAAACAATATAATTACTAAAACATACACTGACCTACCAGACTGCTTCTGATATGACTTAATATATCTGGACCAGATGTAAAAAAAACCCAAAAAAACAAACAAAACAAGATGAAAAATACTTAGAAATCTGAATAAGAAAACATAAACAGGAAATACAGAACTGTTTCATTTGCTTTTTGCCAGATGTTGAACTTGATGACATGCTGGGACAAGAGGCTTAAAGTGTCCACAAAATACTTATTGGACATGACAAAGAAGTAGACACTAAATTATGTCATGTAAACAGACACAACCAGACAGACCTGTTAGATCTTTTCATGTCACCACTTCTTCTTATTGCACCTAAAATGAGCAGAGCACACGTTACCAAGTGTTTTGTTGTCATTCCATGTATGACCAGTAGGTGGTGTAGTAGGACAAAATTATTATCTGTTAAACTATGTCAATCAGTGACAGTCTGTGGTCAATCTGCTTCAGGCTGAGAAAAAAAATAACTATCAGACTGACTAATGAAACAGTGTTTTTGCAAAATATGGAAAAATATTCTACTCTTCTGCATGATAAAATCTATATATCAATGAAAGAATAAGCACAGGAATCATCTCATGTGTAAATGCTGACAATGTAAGAATACAATATAAACAGCAAACTAAAACAAATGCTTTGTTACAGCCTTCTGTCACAGAGATCGTGTTTATTTCTTCAAGTACACCAGTGTTAAAGGCGTGTACGCTGCTGCATTTCTTCCACTGTTTCTCCACTTTGCTCCCTTGCACTCACATCAACACTGTGTCAACCATGTAATTATCTACCATTTTTATCCAGAGCCGCATCAATTCCACCTACAATATCCTTTCTCTCTTTTCTCTCTCCCTTCCTTGCACCAAGAGCTTCCTCTTAAGTTCAAGATCCGCATTAACCCATTTTGCAAAGTCAGTAATTGACAACGAGTAGGAGGAGCGAAGTGTTTTTTTTTTTTTTGTTGCAGAAGCTGTGACGGGATTTGAGGCGAAGTGATGCAGCTTCTCTTAAATAAGCAGTGTTAGTGCACACAAATAGAAGTAATTTGACTTTCCGAGCTTGGACAAACATGCATAGGCTGCTCACAGTGCGTCTGCTCGTGCGTGGATGGAGCAAGTGAAGAAAATGACTGTTGAGACTTTGCTGCTTTGAACTCTATTTTTGGAGGGATTATAGAAATAATACATGGGAGTTCTCCTTTTGGTTGGATTTGGGTGGTGTATGAGAACTATACTGTTATTATCCATTTTAATCTGTGAGCTCTGAGTGAATGTGTGTGTATGGGTGCGCAAAGTAAAGGAACTAGATGAGTGGAAATCAGACAATCTTAGTCTTAGAAAGTGTTTCACATACGTATACAGAAGTGTGTTGGTGTATAAGTCAGATACATTTGAGTGTAATCTGAATGAGCCATACAATTAGAATCCATTTATATCTCCTTGTACCAACCTCGCCCTACCTCCTTGCCCCTCATCTGGCGTTTATTTTGGGAAACGGAGGCGTATGCACTCCCACACTGTCTCCAAACCACCACTCAGTGTGTGTGTGTGTGTGTGTGTGGCTGTTTGAGAGCAAATGGAACAGCGTTACCAAACATCTCCTGAAACGTTCCCTTCTTTTCAATTCCAGGACACTGTCTGCTTCATTCACCGTCCTTTCAAATATCTCCCCCTCTCTGCATACCCAGGTTCAGTCAGTTAACTCTATAGCTCTGTGTGGGAGTTGGGGGAAGATACAGAGCAGGTTTCGGATTATTTGAAGTGGCAACGCTTTGACAGAAAAAAAATGAAAGAAAAGGGTGAAAGAGAGGACACTGGTTTTTCCAACATCCCTCCCATAAAAAATAAAAGAAGACAGAAAGCATCCAAAATGGGAAATATATGCAACAGGCAACAGATAAAGAATGAAAAGCAAAAGGCAGAGCATTGATGAAAGGTGTGTGGAGGTAATAAAAGAAGTAAAAAGGACACAATCAGTGCAAGACCTTTAGAAGACTGCTACGGGAAAGAAAAAAAAAGAGAGAGAGAGGTAGAAACAAGCAGGCAGCAAAGCAAATTTAACCTACATCATAGTGAATACACTCCTCCTGCCTGCTCATTCAGCTGGAGCCCTTTCATCATAGTTCTCAGTACATGCTCATTATATACAGACCGCTCCCTTGCTGTATAACTAAGCCACTCTGTGATCACAAGGCTGACATATGGCAGCTTTCTAATTCAACCCACCCCACCCTGCCCGTCTTCCAACCTGGTTCTTTTTAAACTAAAGTTAGGAGCGAGAAAAAAACTTCGGGACTAGAAACCATCTCCCTCTGCTTTTCTCATCCCTAGTGGATAGAAAAACAAATCTGCACTTGGCGGAGGTCTGCACTCTCCGAGTGCTTTTCTAGTTTAGATTAGTATAAAGATGAGCTCTAGCTTTAGATTAAATACCACAAATCAATCTTCTCAACTCTGGTTATAGAGCCTCTGGGTGTGTTTCCACAAATGAAAAACTGCTTTGCCAAAACATTTGACTGAGATTGAGTTCTAAAGCTGGGACTAAAATTCTGCAACAATCTGCTTATTGAATATTCCAACTTGATGCATTTGTCTTTATTGGACAAACACTGACTCCCATCCATTGACATGTCTGTTCTACATCATGTTAACTTATGAGCCACACACAGTCTCATCATCAGTTATGGTTTGGTTGTTTTCATGTGGCTGGGGCAGTACTGTAAATACGTCTGGTACATATGCATACCATATGTGAACTTTAAGGTGTACAGCAGTACTTTCCTGTCATTATATTGTCTAATGATAGTTAATGAATAGACACAAACAGGCCACAGGGACTGGACAGGCTGGGAAAATTACATTGGACTAGAAAAGCTTGTTTGTCAATGCTTTCACTATAGTACAACTTTGATTATGAAGTTACTCGTTTAATTTATTTATCTTACAAGAGGTCATTAAGTAAACACTATCACGACAATGAACTGTAATCATCATCACTATGCGGCTGTAATTGTCTAGAGTTAATGTAGCTTTTTATTGGCTAATCAGTTTACGCAGGAAAACATTTTTATGCTTCACTTAGTTATTGTCATAGAACAACCCTACAGCGTCCCACAACAAATTACTTTAAATTATATTGTAGTTAACTGTAATTCCTTGCATGTGTTGAAAAAATATTCCAATGCATAAAGCAAACTGTGTTAATTTCACATCTGTTAGGTAGGTTTTACTCACGTCTGTTATTCTTTCGTTGTTTTCGTGAGTGTGTAACACATTCATTTTTGTGCTTTTTTTGTACGTTCACTGATGACAGACCAGATTTGAAAACCCCATTTGTCAGCCCACATGATCAGAACACAGTATTTGCATTAGCAGATTCTTTTTTTTTTTGTTATTTTTGCTCTCATCTGCTCTTCTTGTTTGACTTCTTACAAACTTTCACCATTTGGTCCTTAAGTACATTTTGTGCATGTGTGTCTCAGTTTTTTTTATTATTATTTTCTTGCTTTCCTTGTGCATTATTCCTGTACTCTGATCCTCTCCTCTCTACGATTTCTCACCCTCCCTTTCTTAAAATTTTACGACTGCTTCCCTTGTCTCCCATCCCTTCCTCCCCCATGTATCTGGGTTGCTGGCTGAACTAGTTTATGTAGAGCTTGCTTGCTTATGGCATCATTGCCCCTGTTTAATTGATGCTGCTTGATAGAAACAAGCTGCTTGTTGGACTTAGTCAGGTGGTAACAAAATCTTAAGAGCCTAACCAAAAAAAAAACAAAAACAAGCAACTTAAAAACTGTGCGTGACTATACATTGATCCGTTAAAATCTGACTACATGTTTTAACATCACATGCAAAGTGGTGTAAGTTCAGTAGTGGTTAAAAGTTAACAGTGACAGATTGATGAAAACTTTTCTTAGCAAAGTTTGCAAAGTGCTGTAAACTACTGTAGGGGGACCAATGTAATTACATCAAGAAACTATTGAATGCTAATAAGAACTTATATTGCTGGCTCCATTAAGTCCCAGTCAGCAGAACAGAAATGGATAAATGTAGTAATATTAACATAACAATACAAATTTGCATAAAATAATAAAATAAAGCCTGTGATCGATGGCCATCATTATGAGGAAAAGTACTGAGACACATTTGTCAATGACACAATGTATTTTTCATACAGATTTTGTTCTTTATAACCTTTAACGTTGTTCATCTCCCCTATGCCGCTCACTCTGCGCTGTAGGGCATTTCATACAAACATAAACATGCAAAGATGATACGTTTCAGTTTAGAAATAACAAAAAAAAGGTCAAAGTATGTAACCTCAAGTCATGTGTATCAAACAGTAAGATGTGCGTGCATATGTCTTTTTATGCTATATATGGTGAGTATAGATGTGTGTAGTCCTATGAATCATAGTGAAAGGTCAGCAGTGCTTGAGGGAAGACGAAACAGAAGAGACAGAAGTGATGAATTGCACTTTGGGACCATTTTCTGTGCAACACTTCAGGTTATATTGAACTGCAAGAGTGTGTGCGAAAAGATGGCATATGCACGCATGTTGGTGGAGGATATATTACAGAACAGATACTGCGATACATGCAAAGCTTGAGTGTGAATAAAGCTTTTTTTTTTGTCTTAGTGGGACAGTGAAAATGTGCATGATGCAGATCTGAATATTTTCTCACAGTCAAGCGGTAACTCCCTCTGAGACTCGTTTCATTTGCATTAACTTCTCTCTTTCAGTTGTTGGGCCGATGTTGTGCAAGACCAACACACAGCAAAGACAAAGAAGAACCCTAGTCATGGTAAGATAAGCTATGTTTGTGTGTGAGTTGTGAAGATTTATGTAGGTTGATGACTAAAAATAAAATAGTTTGATGATCAAAAGTGAAAAGCCACCTTTGGAGGCACCATCTGGCCAACAGTGCAGTTACAATGAGATCAAGCAGACACCCATGTGCATACAGGAAGTTGTCTTTGTGTAGTGTGTATGTGTGTGTGTGTCTGTCATGGATTAGATTGGTTTCTCCTTCCTGATTAATCAGCAGCTACATTTCAGCACTGATCAATAACCAAACAGGCTGATGTAGGTGGTCCACATCTCATCTGAATGATTTGTGTGTGTTTGTAGGGAATCAGGGAACTGGGGCACGACGCTGTGAATGCATTTATCAGCTATATACAGTGTGTGTGTGTGTGTGTGTGTGTATTCAGTGGATAGATGCAGATGTGTAGCTGCGGAGGGTACGGTGTATCCAATGTGCACGTAATACTTCCCCCCAAAGCCATATAGGCACTCAGCAATAAACTTCTGTTGTGATTGACGACATGCCTAACAGCCACAACGCCATAGCGACAGATGCTTTCATGCACTTGTGTAGCCATTAGCGCAATAATAACCTTAAGTGGACAGAAAACAATCAGCCAATGGGAGTAGGAGCATGTGTGTGCTCATGTACTCAGTGAGCCCTTTAAGTGGTTGTATGTGTCTGTGAACATCTCGGTGAGTACAAAAAGGAAAGACTGTATAATACATATTTCAGCTGTTGTAGGAAACACAGGAGTAGGAGAGGCTGCGATGTTCATCTTTTCCCTTTCAAATTATCAAGGCTCATTTGCTCACGATCAGCCTCATCATTATTTAGTTCTGTTTCACGGCTCCCCTATGGACCATACTCGTCATGATTTACAATTGCTTTGGTGGCCTGACACAATGAGTCTGAGGCAGCTCATGAATAATCAGGGGCAAACAATTCTTTATAAGGTTTGTGATAAAGCAGAATGACTTGATTAGTAGGCTACTGTGTAATCAAGTCTCATATTTGAGCTGTCTTCACTGGTACATGAGAGAATTCTCAAATAGGAGTTGGGGTATTGGACCTTTATTAGCTTTAGGTACCTCCGGTAATTATACACGCTCCTTATCTACAACCAGCTGTAACAACCTCATATCAGTTTTTAGTGGTATAGTTGGTTAAGTTGGTTCGTATTGTATCATATTTGATACATCGGGTCTCACTGCTCCAATATTATTGTTTTTGAACAAATAAAAACAATATAACAC
>JAPSES010000102.1:2879168-2891495 GCA_029822895.1 Maxillicosta whitleyi | reverse complement strand
TGACCCATGGAAGGATCAGAACTATTGGTGCAGTTAAATCCACTGAATGTCTCCTGGAATCAGAACCAAAGGAGGTGACGTCAAATATTACATGTGTGATTTTTTTTTTTTGGCTGGGCGGTGGATATACAAGTATCCACAAGGTGACAGCAACTAAAACTAACAGTTACCTCAAGGCGAACTGAGGATAAAATATTAACCCATTAAACCCAAAGTTTCCCTGGAATTTTGTTTTTCTTAATCTATAGAAAGGTTGTAAAATATGCTGTGATTAAGTCTGTTTGCCCATTTTTCCAGAGCGTATTTCACCCCAAATCTTTCAAAATCTAACCTGTATTTACAATTTAGTGTATGTTATAATACTGGTAAAATAGCTTCTTCTCCAGCTTCTATTAAAATTACAGTAATGACCCAATGAAGCCTATAAAATTCAACATCTTGAATTTTCCACACATAAACAATGAAAATGTTACAGCCATGTAAACTGCATATATGCACAGTGTGTCAGCGATGACACGTCAGGTTTTAAAGAGTTAAACATAACAAAAGTATACGCACAAAAAGAAACTACCTCTGAATTAAATAATAACCAACCAAAAGACAGTTGCTATCATCCCTAATTAATCATGTACAGACAGGTCGTGTTGGTTCATTTGTTATATTTTTGTATGCTAAAAGGATGAATCTGCCTGTCAGCAAAACACATCAACATATGGGTGTGAAACAAAGTACTCTGAATTTAACAAAAACAGGAGGAAACTTGTGCAAAGGATCAGAAAACACACGAAACATTTCATAATTATAAGTGGATGCAATGCATGGCTTTTGTTATTTGACTAATAACTCTGCATTTTTGCATTATTATGGAATCATATTATTGAAAATCTACACAATTACTGTAGCTTAGTAGAAACAAATCTGTTTAATGATGAAATAAACATTATTTGCTTACATTTGTGAGAGCTACAGTGTTTCTTATTAATTATCTACACTGTGGTTCCTTTAATCTAATGTGTTCAGTACGAACCAAAAATATCTCACATGTTTCTTCTAAAAACATAACTTCTAAGTGTTGCTACAGCAGCTCAGTGACAGAAATGCAAGAAATACCATGCTCTTTAAACCATTTAAAAGTAATACTGGAATAGGAAAGTATGGGCTGCACTGGTTATTCATTATTTAATGACAATCCTCTTCAAAGAAAATCCCAAATTAAGGCTGCATGATTTGTTAAAAAAAAAAAAAAAGTAATATTTCTATTGTAATTTAAGTCCACTTGCATCCTTGGATTCCAGAGCTTTTTCCATGATTGCACAGGCTGACATCGCAGTTCCATTCATTGTGCTGCTCTATGCCAAATTAAGATTGTATACTAATAACAATAACACTGAGACTGCAAAGAATCAATGTGCTGTTTTGTTAATATAAACAGGACACGCACCAGTGGACATCAACTGAACTGGGAGCACACACACAGACCATAAAATACGTCTGTACTTCTTCCACTGATCTGCGTCTGAATATCTTTTTTTAATTATAAGTCCGAGGTCGCCCATAAAATGTCATAATGTTTATAGCCTCCTCCTTGTCTTAGCTTCGCTCGGTGGAGCCGATGCTGTTACGCCACCAGCGACGTTCAAGAAGTGGTGACAAACTACAAACATTCAAAGTTGTAAGAATGAAGAGCCTGCACAAAAAAAAGCAATAGCTGGAATCGAATAAGCTGCAGAAGTGAGAGACTACTTCCCGAAACTCAATATCTGCGAAAAAGAGGTCAAGAGCTTCACGATGCTACATGACATGTGATGTGGGATTTGTAGTCAAAAGACACAACAACAGCAGGAACCTCAGGGGCAGTGCAGCTCTATATATGTGCATGTTTACAGTCTCTCAAACCCCTGCATTTAATATTTTAGTGGTAGTAATTTAATGCAGGGCTTTAAGATAGTGAGCTCCAGAGACGCGTGTATATTTATGTTGGGGGGGAAAGCAGGGTGACACCGAGGAGATTTGTTCAGGAGCCAAGAGATGAGAGAGAAACGAATCTGCATCTTAATTGATTTTTGTCTTGATATTTTTTTGAAATTTATGTGAGTGCGATTAAATAATTCACGTCTAGAAGAATGTGTGAGTTAGCCGTCGGTGGGGATGACGTTAAGAGTCAGATGGCGCTTTAAATGTTTTATCTGCCGTTGCCGTGGTAACGTCATGCATATGGGAGTGAGCATCAACAATCTGTGTGGTGTTAGCGCTTGAAATTATGTGTCAGCGAGTTATTTTGTGCTCTTCTTATGTATTAGTAATAACAATAGTGTGCGTGTGTGTGTGTGTGGATCCCTGCAGCTAAGCCAGATGGTAGTGTCAAGTGCAGACAACTGAAATCAGCTGCTCTGACATCACCACGCCGCGTCCAGTCGCAGAGTGTGTGTGATTTTAATGTATGTTCGTCGACAAATCAGAAGGTCAGACCGACTCCAGGGTCAAGCTCACCTGTTTGTGGGAGTAACTTTGTCTCCCTCTCCTTACCTCTCTGCAGCAGAAGGGGTTGTTTCACCCATGGCTGCACACACTCATTGAGCGTGCTCAGCATAATGAACCAACACGCACACATTCAGACGCGGGCAGCAGCAGTAATTAACAGCTAACTGCGAGAAGCCATTATCATTACAGGAACGAGGTGGGATCAGACGCTCCCACCTACATAATGGACAATTAGTCTCCGCATCGTCAAGTGTCCAGCAGACAATTCTTGGCTTTTTCCAGGAACAGAAGCAACGTTTGCCACTTCTGCTCTGACGTGCTCCGTACCTTTGATATCTAAAAATGAAACCCTTTTTCTTCACTGGAGATGATAATAGGCAGGCTCAATGGGCCATTGTGGTAATCTGGGGTAAAAATAATTGGTTTCACTTTATGCAGTGACATTTCACATGACATTGCCCACTCAAAGATATCAGCCTAATCTTAAAATGACTGTACACATTCAGGGCCGTTTTGCCAAAGGGTCAGACTTGGTTACATAAAGTTCCCTGAAAAGTAAAAGGTCACGTAAAAGTCTGTGGATAAGTGTCAAAATATATTTTTATCAGTCCATTGGTTGTTTGAAATACTTCCTATGATGTTATTTATGCAGACAGCCATTTTCTTCTTGATAAGTTAATTAGAGTGTAAACATATCTCATAGTACCAAGTGGTACAGCTGGGGCTGATGAGTGAAGCTAATGTGGAAGTGTCCGAATCTGCAGCAGTCAATGCCCATAGACTCCATATTAAAATATCCAACTTTACAACAAAAATTAACATGTTTACAGCCTGGCACAAAAGCAGTTTTGGTATTTGTAGATCATTTCTCCCTCTGTGATAACTGTATACATTTTGCTATAACTCACCTGCCTTGAATATCTATGGCTCAAAATATATACATAATAACGCCTTAAGTCCCGCCCTTCTGTCTGAGCCCCATTGGACAGTATAACTTTGATGCATTAGCTAACGTTAGTATTAACCCAGTATTACTTACTAACTTGTGTCAGTTCCCAAATTAATTTTTCTCTATTTTCAACCTGTCTTAAGTGATTTATCAACATTTATTCTTATAGCGACTGGGAAGCTTAGTGGTTTACGCCACTGGCTTTGGTGCGGAAGATTGCTGGTTTGAGACCGTTCCCAGGTGGGCCCTTGGGAAAGATCTTTTACGCTATACATCCCAGCCATATATATACATACGTGTGTATGTGTGTATATATGTACAAGGGGGCAGTGCCTCATTATGCCGGTCCCAAGCCCAGATAAATACAGAGGGTTGTGTCAGGAAGGGCATCCGACGTAAAAACTTGCCAAATAAATGTGCAAATCTGATTTTGCTGTGGCGACCCCTGAAGGGAAAAAGCAAAAAGAACTTTTTTTTGGTTTGTTTTTTTAGCACCATTTACTCTTATATTATGCTTCACATTTTGTTTTCTTAGGTAAAAACCTGGTATTTTCCTGTATTTAAAATACTTATCATGCAGCTGCTCATAAAAGCTGAAATTAAAGTTGAAAGTTATTATATCAAAAAGAGAAAACTGAAGAAAAATAGACTTTTTCAGTAAAATACATCATTAACTGAACATAAAACAAATGTCTATGACTTCCTGGATTATACTGGTGAATCAATATTGTACAAGATGACTGTGTTTCTATGTTCACTACGGAGCCCCTAAACGTCCAAATGGGTCATATCTGATGACCATGAAAAGACAAGAAACGGCAATTTTCACCAATTATTTCCATGTATTGATAGAATTAATGGATCAACATTTATTTGACAATTTATATCAGTAAATAATTTTAGTTGCCAGTGGGTGTTTGGGTCTTCATGGGCTAGTGTGAAATGATTAATATGGTCAGTCAACCTGTTAATCAACTCAGGTTGCTGTAATTAATGTATTTATACCTCTCGGGACTTTAACATTAGTATGAAGTAGTTGTAGTCACTTGACGGTGTTTATTATTTGACTATACATGGATATGCACAGTCATCAGTATGTTTTCTCCAATTCCATCTACTTGATTCTATAAAACCAACATGCGATGGCCACGTTGAACATCTCAATGCTTCAAAACTGGGCTTCATAAAGTTCACATCTGCTGAGGTTGCGGATTACAACCAACTGAATACCCCATCCTCACACTACCGTTTGCAAGTGTGTAATATTATGAAAGCCCTGCTAGCATCCAGCGTTTGACTTGTATTCATACAATTGTTATTTATTCTTGAGTCAAACGACTGGGGTTTGCAGGTCTTTATCAGCTGCACCACACCTGCATGGACCTGCTATTTTACACCCCTTCACCCCTGATATGATGTACAGCGCATCGGTAGAAATAGCCAAGCAGGTGTATTGTGTATTATTATGTATTCATTTACAGTCAGGAACAGTGAACAGTTCTGTGTTTTGTGAAGCAACAGCAAGGTGAGAAAGCTTCTCCTTATTCGAGGGAAGTCAATTGCAGATTTACCAATGTTTAAAGAAACTGGACAGAAATGTTTATGCAACAGTATTCAAGAACCTACATTGGCTGTCAACATAGAAAAGGTAAACTGTTGTCTCTAGAGACAGTGTGGTTTTCATGGGTAACTCCATGGAAACGGACCTGCTTCATATCCTCCTGAAACCCAGAAAAGTACAAGTTTTGACTTTTTTTTTTTTTTTTTTTTTACATTAAATAATTGCCTTTATTGGAAACAACATGATGCAACTGTTTTTGTTTTGTTTTTTTCAGATGCATTTTTTAGAATTTTTATGGAATATCCTTTGCTGTGGATAGTGTTTTATTTTGTAAAACTGTCCCCTACAGATGCCCAAAATGCATTGCTGGTTTCTCAGGAGGATAAAGAAGTCATTATATGCAACTAAAACCATGACTCATATTTGATTGTCCACTAAAAAAAAGCATAATCATGAGCACTGTCCTATATTGGTGGTCAAACTCGTAATTATAGATCATAATCTATGAAATCACAGTGTACAGATTGTGTCATTATACATCTGCGGTGGTCAGACTGTACTACATTGACATTCATTTTACATTGGTTAGTGTTGGCTGTGTATACTGAAGTGTCTAATTATGTTCCTTTTTCACCCTGTTAAACCTGTACCATTAAATCATTGACAGAAAATTCCAGTTCCTTGAAACTAGAACCTTTATTGGTCCTTCTGAACAACGCAAAACTTTTTAAAAAATATTAATTTCCATATGAGTTTAATTTTTGTATCGTATTTGATACACCAGGTCTAAGTGCTAAAATAGAATTTTTGAACAAACAAAAACACAATTTAACACAAACATGTCTAACAAATCGGCAAAAGTTCTGCTTCTTTACTCCTTAATGACAATCTTGTAGTGTTACTAGAAATGGATTCTCTGTGTATTGCTTGTATCTAATTGTATACATCAGGTTTTTCAAGAAACAAATACCACACTGATCATGTAGAGGACTTCAAAACTCCTGAATCAAATATGATACATTTGACCTTATAGGACAAACTTGCCGAGGTTATTGAGGAAATAATAACTGACATAATGACAATGTTATAAGTAAAAATGACCATGTGCCTCTGAGCTGCTGATTTGGCCTCGGATCTTAGATGTGCAGGAACGTATTATATTGTTATGCAGGATGTGAAAACATTTTTGGTCCATCATTAATTCATAACCAAACAAATTAAGCTATGGAATTGAGGGGAAACAGTGCGGCGTCACATATATACACGCACGTAGGAAAATGTAGACAACTTCATCAGCTATTGTCAATGTTGAACTTCTAGTGAACAACAAACAAGAGAACATTATTAATCAGGTCTTGGCTCACACACCCCCACCCCCAACCCCCCAGCCCTACTCTGCTCCACTTCTGCACATAATTCCCTTCAAATCTTACACACTAAGCCTTTGATGTAACCTATTTCGACTTTTGATTTGATTAAATTTACTGAGGTTTGTTGCAGTTGCAGCATCGATTCCACTTCGTCACTTCGTAATGGGCAATCTCAGATGGGCCGCATATTAAAATTAAACATCTTGAGCCAGAGATGAGCACATTAGACGCCAGATAAATTGGGTGTAACTGTTCCACCCGCTCTCTATTTTGTTCTAATAACTATGAAGGCCATAGCCAAACTACCGCTGCTTCTGCACTGCAGTTATTCTGTAGAAATTAGACTTTTTGTTTACAGATGTAATTGACAGATACAGTTCATGTTCGTTAACAATGTAAGTATTTTTAAATTGTTTTCCTCATACAAGACCTTACTGAGAATTCTTTTTGCGTTACTGTAAATGTGGCGCCGTGTCAGCTTTAACTTACCTCACACACGATAGGAAGGTTTTAGGGATTTCATCCAGTGTGTTACCGGAGGCTTATGTGAGCCAAGGCTGTGTGACGGTGATTGTGTGCGAGTGTGTTTTTTTTTTATTTTTTTTTATTCCCCTCCAAAGTTAAAATAGAAATCCAAACCATCCATATTAGTGAGGCTATATATCTCCTCTAGCTCCCCGCTTCTCTTCTTCTCCTGTTTAATGGCTCTTCCTCATTTTTTCTGCACAATTTCACCCCTTCTCCTTCCTGTTTTTGTCAGCTGTATCGTAAATACAATTCCTTGCGCTCCCCGCTTTCTTTCTCACCCTCCATTGATTGCATATTAACATCATTTATTTCTAATGACACAAACACTGATTAGCTTGTTCTGCTTATAGAAACAACCCCTAGCGATGCAAAAGTCTGACCTTCAAACACGAGGTCAGAATAATCAGACTGTACTCGGGCTTCAGCACCTTGACAAAACACCGCAGCCGATTTGAGCTAAATCACAAAGGTTTTGCACCAAATGGCTGGAAAATAGTCTGTTCTGCTGCCAGTTTTTCCCTCTGAGACACAAGAGTGTGAATGTGGTTTCCTGAGTATAATAGGCCTAATGTTTCAAGATGTCTCACAAGGAAAGGTTTCTTAGGAAGTGAGGATTGGTTTGTGGTTTTTTGGGATGTAGATCGGTGTACACTTCTATTCACTTACAATTACTGGGCTCCCACATGGGCAAAAACCAGGTCTCCATATAGATTTAATACAAGGGTTAAGAGTTATATTAGGTTAAGGTTAGAGGTGAGGATGTGGTTAGGGTTAGTTAAATACATTGTTAGGATTCTATGAAAAACTGTTAATCCAGCAGAAATCCTCCAATTTTCACCTGATATGCAGTTTTACCAGAATAAAAATGAATATAAGACATGAGACACTATCAGCATTTTGACTGCAATATTAACCAGTGGTGCCAGGCACAACAAACCCCTCCATTCGCACATATTTCTCCCATTATAAGTAAAGGAGAAGATTTTAAAAAAGCATAAAAAATCTGGTACTTTCATATATTTAATTTTCTGATAATGCTGATGTTCAATAAAGCTCAGATTAAAGTTAAGGGTTATTATATAAAAAAACAGCGAAAACTGAGGAAAAAATGACTTTTCAGCAAAGATATCAATAACTGATCAGAAAAATCAGCATCTGCAGTCATTTATCACATGTGAATTTTAATAATAAATCAATGTAGTAGAGGATGACACTGTTTCCACATTCATAACGGAGCCTCATCCAAATGGGTCACATCTGATGACTATGAAAAGACGACAAACTGTGTTTTACCTAAATCATTTCAAAGTATTGATAGGTTTATTGGTTCAGAAGTTATTAAAAAATTTTGATCCGTATATGCTTTTCATTGCTAGTAACTATTTTGGGTCTTTATAGGTTAAGTACAATTGAATGCTGAAGATATAAATATTGTATAATTGATCTTATTAATCTAACATCACCATTATTAACTGCTTTTAAATTCTGATTTTATGAAGACTTTGAAACAGTTTAACAATATTGTCCTGTCTGCATTAGGAAGATATTAAAGCTGTAGGAGGTGGAAATCAGGAGGATATCCCAGTTATGGGGGCTGTTATGTTGCTTGCAGTGCAGCGTGGTGGTGTAGTGGTTCTGCCTCACAGCTAGAAGGTTTCACGCTTGATTTCCAGCAGAAAATGAGCCTTCACCTCATCTCTCCTCCAGATCCTCTGGTGCCACCTGGCATCAAACGCAGGTTCAGTGCCCTTGACTGAGATACTAATGAAGATCTGGAGTCAGCCTTCAATGACAGCTCACTGCTCCTAATGTTCTAAAGTGCTAATGCTAACTGCTAATACCAAGTATTTTGTTGCTGATTGAAGCCCCTTCTTTGAAAACTCTTAGAACATTCCCCTGTCATTTAGTACATTTTCTGCTTCCTGTCACTTGAATTACACCATACTCCAAGGAAATTTTTGTCAATGGGTGTCAATGGATTTTATGCACTAATACCGCAACAATGAATTGATTAAATTGATCCAAATTGATTCGTAAAAGAGTTGCAAATAAATTTGGCACCTGATTCATTAGGTCTTGTGTATGCTAGTATTGAGGCATGCCCACACGCTGTGGAGTGCAACAGGAAAACACAGAGGACCATGGCTGAGGGTTTGGATACCAGGCTGCCTTGTTAGGACAAAATGTAGAGCGTTGTTTATGTAACAAAACAAAAAAGTAAAAAATGGCCAAAATCCCACAGTGCAGTACGTTTCCAGCAAACAGGGCTGCTATGGCCACTGGGAACATAATGGAAACCAAGATAGCCTATGTGTTGTGATTACTTTAGCCTGCTAGTCAGCTATTATCTTGTAATTATGAAATTTTTAATCAATCTCCATTTATCAGGCCATCAGACTCATGTTACCTATTGTTGACTGGAACACATACAGTAATACTTTGATAAGCTATAACCAGAGCTGGTTGAATACTATTAGCGTGTTCTTTAATTGGAAGCTCCAAAAATAAGTCCAGATTCATTTTGAGTCTCATTTTATAAATTTAATCAGACTTGAGGTGATCACAAACAACATCAGTACTGAGGACCCACACCTGGGAGCCAACTGGGATCCCGACATTTCAATGCAAATGACTTTTATATCCAACTGTAAGCTGATCCCTAACAATGGGCTGACCCTGTGGTTCTAGGTGGGCGGGGCCACCAAAAAGATAAACTGATGTTATCGCACTCCCAAGTCAAACAGATGTTTCCTGTCTTAACAAGCTTCACATAGTTAAAAAAAAAAAACTATAAACTAAAAGAGATAACCATTAATCCTGGTCAGAAAGAACTCATTGCTAACATTATATAAATAAAACAGATTAAACAAATAAATCCTGCAATAAAACATTATCTTCTAAAGTAAAAAAACATTTTTTCTAAAACCTCAATACATGAATTAAAATAATATTTCACTATAGTTTGCAAGTCTCTACCCATAACAAGTCTAGGTAGTGGCCTAGTTCATGCTAACTATAAACGAAGTCATTGCAGGAATGTAAGCGTTAGTGACTTAACTGTAGCCTATATTACTTTGGGTTAAATACCAATCTTTGAGAATTGAGTCTTTTGTGTTTATCCAATGAATCGATTCATTATTAAAATATTCTGCAGATTAATCAATTATTAAATTCATCCTTAGATGCAGTCCTATTGTGGACTGTACTGTAATATGATTAGACCATTTTATTAGCAAAGATTTGAGGCTTTTGTCGTATTTGGTGTAAGATTTGATCTAAAAAATATAGTAGTGAATTTTAAAAAACAGAAGTTGTGGTTAGGGTAAGAATTTCCAAATGAAAGTAAGTCAATGCATTGTCTCCGCCTTTGTGTGAGTTTTTTGCGTCCAGCGGCAGAACTAAGCAGCCTCCAACTTTATTCACTAATGCAACAGTCAGAGGAGTTCAGCACATCACAGAGGATATAGTCTCTTTATCTCATCTCTGCTAAACTCACCTCGACCCCACATATATAAAGCACCTCTCACATTGTGTTAACTGTAAAAAAAAAAAAAAAAAAAAAAAACTACAAAAAAAACAAACAAACAAAAAAAAAAAAACAAGTCTGAATGCAGCCAAGAGGCTTTTTGGCAGGAGTGGTAGTAGTCTGGGATGCACTGTGGGTAAATGCCAATGAAGTGTGAATGCTCTCATCTTGTTAAGTCACATTTGTAGGTTTTAATTTTTTACAAGTGTAACTGTTATAATTGGAACAGCTGAAGTCAACCACAAAAAAACAAAAAAAAAAAAAACCCACTGAAATTAGCCATTTAACCAAGAAAACAGCTGCTGTGATTTTAACAGTTATAGCCATAAGGTGAAGCATGTTGGGTCACTCCATGCCAAAATTAAATGATTATATAATGAAGTTTTGTTTTCGTTTATACATCTCCAGTTAATAAAACATAAATAGGTTAGAAAGAGATTTGTATCATCCTACTGTTGAAATATGAAGATATATTTATTTTTATTTACAAGGGTCCGATCTGTCACTGTCAGTTTTAATGTAGTTCTAAGATGTGGTACGACCACACGTAAGGAAAATATGGTTACGAGAAAGTGAAAACTAGTGAAGTAGAAACAAACAACAAATCATTTATGTTTATTCATTTGAATGGGGCAATAAATATGTACCTGAACACACGTTATAAAGGAACATGAGGACTTCTTGAATGTTCAGCACAATTTTCAACCCAATCCAGTGATGATGAAATTAAGCTAAAATTAAAATTAATGATGGAACCAAAAAGTAATGACTGAAATGGTATTTAGTTAAAACTTTATATTCTATGAAGTCGTGTGACCTTAATGGAAAGTTTTATGGTTTCAATGTAATTAAACACAGTGAAGATGCATCATAGAATGCTTTTGGAACCTTGCTTGTGCTGTTTGTGGCTCTTAGACCTACTTAAAAAAAACAAAAAAAAAAAAAAACAATGTCAGGTTAACGCTTAAAGACTTTTAATGCCAAATTCTAAATGATGTTTTTCTCTAAATGTAGCATATTTTACTATAATACTACCTTTTGTGTTTTGTATATTCAGTGAAAAACACATTTCCTGTATTTAATTAAGTTAAATATCAGGAAATATGTTTCATATGTATTTAATTTAATCATGCAGATGTTCATAAAACTCATTCAAAAGGGAAGCAAAGTGAATTTTTTTTACTAAAATATGTGATTAACTGAACATATAAACAGGCATCTATAACCACTGTCACTGGCACCATAATATAGTACAGTACATAAAAAGACACAATATTAACTTTATGCATATCTTTAAACTCAAGTCTATTAAAAATAATGTATTTATGATGTGATAAATATTGCATTCTTACTGTGAGGGAGATTAAATTAGATGTTAAATGAATTACATGCGTTTTAATGTGTGTTTATTCGTAGATAATGTCATGTGACAGTTGCCTAAGTCATATGGTTTTCAGATCATAGCCAAGGAGCAGTTTTAGGTGAGTAAATTTGGCCAAAAAACTGAAAGGCAATTATACTATGGGGTGAAAAATTTGTTAAACTACATGAGTTTTATCGATGAGTCAGTGTTGCAGAAGATGATGGTGTTTCCACGTTCAGTGTGGAGCCTCTGAACATCCAAACAGATCATATTTAATACTGCTGAAAAGTGAAGAAACTGCACATTACTTGAATTCTGAATTTACTGATAGGATTAGTGGTTGAAAAGTTATTAATATTGGTAGATGCTTTTACCTTTGAGGGTTAATCCTTTTTAATACGCTGCCCTGCCAAAAAAAAGAAAAAAAGTCACACATCCAATATCTAACTGCACCACCTTTGGTTTTGATTCAAGGAGACATTCAGTGGATTTAACTGCACCAATAGTTCTGATCCTTCCATGGGTCAGTACTGCAGTGGTTCATAATGT
>JAPSES010000102.1:2853105-2872554 GCA_029822895.1 Maxillicosta whitleyi | reverse complement strand
TCGACTTTAAACTCAACATGTCGAAATTCCGAGAATAAAATTGAAATTTGATGTCGACTTTAATCTTTATGGGACATCAACTTTATTGTCGACATTTCCAAGTTTAATGTCGACATTTTGAGTTTAAAGTCGACCCATCAAGATTAAAGTTGACATCCAATTTCAACTTTAATGTCGACATGTTGACTTTAATCTCGTCATATCGAAAAATATCTTCTCCTTCATGAATGACCCTAATGCTCCGTCATATATATAAGTAGATATCTGACATTAAATACTAAATATGTGAATAATGACACATAAAGTAAAATAAGAAGATTTTATATGATGTTACTATTACCCAAATAATACAGAAAGCAACTTTCACAGAAGCCAAGCCTTAATATTTTCGTTCAGTTTTTATTATTACTCTGCTCCCAGGCAAAAGCTATTTATTTATGTATTTTTTGCTTCAGTTTCTTTGTTTCTTTAACACTGTAGCAGCAAATCTATTAGTTGAATTCATCCCGAAGTGGGTTTATAAATTGCCACTGACTCAGAATAAATCTCATTAAATTTTAGGAACATTAGGTTGAAGTTCACATTTTTACAGAATTTTTTCCCCATTTACTTATAATGGGTGAAACTTCAAATGTCTATAGCAGCAACTCTATTGGTTGAATTCATACCAAATTGGGTTTAGAAATTGTCACTGACCCAGAATAGATCTCATTAAATTTTGGGAAAAGTAGGTCAAAGTTTTAAAAAAAATGTCTGAATTTTTACATATCTTTTTATTTGTCCCATTAACTTATAGGCGAAATTTGCAATGTCTGTAAAAAGTCCACTGATATACTGACATCTGCACATGTATAGACATGATGACATCAGCTGAATTGACGCCAAAATGAGCTACAATACATGTGAGGGGCAGGGTTTGTTGTTCCTGTTGTTGCTGGCACCACTTGTTTTTGGAATATAATGATGCAGAACTGCTGCTTCCACACTTATCAGCCCCAAAATAGGTCACATTTTTATTGGGTCACTGAGAAAAATACATAACGATCGAATAATGTTTAAATTAATGTTACTAATTCCAAGAGTGTTCTTTATTTTTGCTGCTTTGTTCAGCTCAGATACTGTGTGCACGTGCCCTCTATTCTTTTTGAAAAATATGAAAAAAAGTCATTAAAATGTACATGTTATGTTAATCATGATGGGCTTTTGTCGAGAATCTATCGTGCCTTCAGACTCATTGAATAAACCAATAAAAGGGGGTTAAAATACAGGGAAAATGACTCGGATAGAAAAAGATATGAGTAAAATTTAAACAATTAAACTGGTAAAATCTGTCAAAATGATAAATATAATACATACAGGCTCATTTGGTTTTGAGAAACACATCCACATGCTTTGTTTATATGCAAAAAAACAGGTAATTTAACAGTATAGAGATGCAAAAATATACAGATACTGGTACAAAACCACTCAAGCATCAGTTTTATATTCTCTAACTGACACGTGGACACTTATTTTTTCCATACGCTCAATGCAAATACTTCTTTTTTCCTTCTAAATGAGCCTTACAGAGCTTCCACGTATGTTTATCGTCGGTGGTGCCTTGTTTACTGACCTCATATCAATGCTGGACCGTCAAATTGTTTTTCATTGTTTGTCATGCATCAGTGAACTCAGTCATGTCTGTGGGGTAATTAACCTACATGTACTCTATTTAATGAGTTCGTATGTTCTCCAAACCTGAAGTGAAAGGTGACCTGGCTTCATGTTTTTCATCCAAAAATCTACAGCTGCTCCCTAAAGTGATCAAATGATTCAGTTGCTACTTTCCGTACCAAAGTCAGTGATGTTAACCACTGAGCTACACAGCTTAGGCATTAGGTGTTCTGTAAAGAAGAATATTTCACATTTATGTCCCTTTACATTAAAACGTCCACACACACCCCTCACTCAAACTGCCTTCTCCGGTGTCTCCTAGGCGACTCCAATGAGAACAAGCCCTTGGTTGGAGCTGAGGAGGAAGAGGTGGCCAAGATGGGCTGTCCGAGTCTGGGCGAACACACACAGCTGGAGGTGGTCATAGAAGAGTCCTACGAGTTTAAGGTAACGCTGCGTTCAGGCACCTACCATCATATCTGTAAACTCCAAGTGAGCGAACGGACATTCCTTTGATTTTGCACTTTTGCAGCACTCAGCAGATATCATTTATGGTTTTATTAAGCTGCTGTCATACTAAGGTGCATTAAATATCACCTAAAACGACGACTGATTTGAAATGCAAATGAAATTAAGAGTGATTTAAAGGTGAATGTCAGATGCCCAGGCCCCCGAGAATAAATGATTCATTCTGTTAGTATGTAATAGACTCCCTAATGGGATGCTTGTCACTTTGATCTGAGACACGCAAAAAACAGCAAATAATTTATTCAGATTATGTTGTCATACTGAGTGCAAAATAGAACAGTTATATGCTGTGAGGATGTGTTCCCAGATTATATCTTTTCATTATTTAGCCTTGAGAGATTTTATACAAGACCAAGCCCTACCAGAGTGGTCCGTGTCATCTCGATGCTACGTTACTTTGCACATTCTTGTATAATTTGTGATGCTTTATTATTTACTTCCACATTCCTACACATTTTTTTTTTTTTTTGTTGCCAGTCATTCCATGTATGTACATATTCTGCACATTTATGTTCTCATTTGTTCATGTGTTTCATTTTGTGTGTGTGTGTGTGTGTGTGAATGTGCAGAAAGCAGTAGATATACTTCTGTACCGGGCTAAAAAGGTTATCCATCTTTCATACTCTTTCATTTGCTTGTGCTTGCAACGCTGTAATATTTCTCTTTATTACTGAACAATATCGGCATGCGGTGATGGTAGGTCTTTTCTTCATCATTATTAAAGCTTCACGCTGCAAATGTCTCGGTACTAATCCAATATTGAGGTCTATTTGGGATTTGACTTACTGAAGCTGCTCATATTTGAGTGAAATTGGCAATTTTTATGTCATTGTGTAGTATACCAGGGAAAGGTTTTATTTTTACAAGGCCCTGCCAGTTGTCAAGAGTTGTTATAATGGACTGTTAGCACAATGCTGTTGCGCTGCTGTGAACTGTTTTGCATCAACATCTTTTATTATTCCTTTTTCTTGCTGCTTTTTAACTGAAAACTCACCCCATCTGCCTGAAGGCTTTTACTAGATTTCTCCGAGAGCTTCAGTAGAACTTCAAATTTAATGGCAATGCTTTAATTAGTAGTGCACCCAGTACTGAGAATACCAGAGTTGAAAAATCCAGATTTTTTTTTTTTTTTTTTTTCAATTGGAACAAACTATGAGAGTTAATTGAAAGGGTTGAAATCAGTGTTTTATGCTCTTGGTGTGGCTGCGAGTGAATAACAGCTTGAGGGTTGTGTCTTTTCCTTTCTATCTTGCATGTTTGCCTTTGTGTATGTGTGTGTGTGTGTGTGTGTGTACATGTGTGTGTGTGTGTACATGTGTGTACGTGTGTGTGTGTGTGTTTAGAGTACGGTAGATAAGCTGATCAAGAAGACCAACCTGGCCTTGGTGGTGGGAAGCAGCAGCTGGAGGGAGCAGTTTGTCAGCGCCGTCACTGTCAGCGCAGGTAAAATATGCGCTCAGGCTGCACATTAAGGCACAGTTTTGATTTATGAACACTGGTTTGGGTCGACGTCTTTCTTACCTCTTTGTTGTAGAGATGACAGATGATGAAAGGGAGCGTTTCTTAAAAGTTTGCGTCAGCATTTTGTTTTCTTTTCATGCATCTACTCATTTATTGATCTCTATTTATATGTTTTTTTTTATTATTATTATTCGTGAGAAGGAGGTGCCACTGATTATTTTTCTCTGTTAACCTTTTCGATATTTTATTATGCACAATTTGCACTTCGTGTTATAAAAGGTCATCGTTTTCCAGACTTATCTCATGAAATTGCAATCTGTTCTTATGGAATTTGGTGTGCTATACGTATGCATCTTCATCCTATCGCATTGTTATTTGACGCCATTTGGTCACATGTCAATTTACGCCAATCTGTAACTGCTAACGCTAAAGCTTAAAGTGAAGCATAAGGTAGTAAATTCAAAATGTCATAAATTTAAAAGCCTTCGTATCAATTTCTATAGAAAGACTATTATCAATCTGATCATTTTCAACAGTTGAACCGACTTTTGGCGACGACAGTGCGCTAAATTCGTGGATCACAGCTTCACGTGTTTGTTTTGATTGAGCACCTCACAGAAATTGCCGAGTATTCATCGCGATCTAGTTTTCCAAGATGGCGGAACACGTGAGCGCGCAGAGCTCGGTATATTTTTGTTCAGGTCCAGTTTTCCCTCCCAACAGATTACTCTTGAAATAATCTCTCCTGAACTGTGTCTTGCAATATTTCACCGACTTCAATCACAGGAGACGATGATGAGGAGGAGAGCGGCGAGGAGCGGCTGCCGTCCTGCTTCGACTACATCATGCACTTCCTCACCGTCTTCTGGAAGGTCCTGTTCGCCTTCGTGCCGCCCACAGAGTACTGGAACGGCTGGGCCTGCTTCATCGTCTCCATTTCGCTTATCGGCGTCCTCACGGCGGTCACGGGTGATCTGGCGTCGCACTTCGGCTGCACGATAGGACTGAAGGACTCTGTGACGGCTGTGGTGTTCGTAGCGCTGGGAACTTCAGTCCCAGGTGAGCATGCGCCGTCTGATTTGCGTGTTTTGTGTATATTTTGCGATTTCTTGTTGAATTGCTGCTAAGGACAGACACACATAACCAAGAGCTTCATAATTTTTTGCACGTTCATGTCAAGTTTCACCTTTTCTTTTGGTTGTTATGTAATGTTCTGATCTGCTGCATGGCTGTACCTAAAGAACTGAAAGCACAGGCTACAGTACTGTCACATGTTAAACAACAGTAGCACTGATTAATTCTTCCATGATGCTATGATAATGCAATACGAAAAAGCGTCTTTGGTAGGGGTGTAAGAAAATATATATATATTTTCACTCAGTTTTGAATAAGTAATATTTTAAATAACTCTTTTCTATATCTAATTTCACACACACACACATATATATATATATATATATATATATATGTGTGTGTGTGTGTGTGTGTGTGTGTGTGTGTAGGTATACAGACACACACACACACACTTTCGTCACCTTTAAACTGTTAAAATGTTAGAGTCCCCGTTTGTCTCTGTCTTGTCTCGTCTGTCGTTTTTATGTAATATTAGTATGTTTTCCTTCACTTGTCCTGTTCTGTCTTTCATCAATCAATACAAAAAAAGAATCAATCACCAAAAGCATCTGCTCATCTAAAACATTTGACTTTTGAACCAGTATACATTTCGATAATACAGGTAAAATAATGTTCTTCTCTTTTCCACCTGAGAACCCAAACAAGAGTTTTTAAACAGCAATAAATATGAAAATCTTTGATTTCAGATGTGACAGACAAATGAATAAACAAATGAACTGAGTCAGACTCATCCTGGCTCCTCCATCGGATTTCAATATCAGCCGCCCTCAGCTGGAAATCAAAATGGGATCGTAAAGTGGGCTCCATCGCAGCCTTCAGCCTCGTCCCCACCCAAAGGGGACACGTCGTCGCCGAGCTTTAATTCAATTCCTTTCCTCATTCCTCTTGTCGGCCGTTTTATTGCCCCCCTCCCCACCACCACCACCACCATGATGATTTATAGAAATAACCCCTTTCCTCGTTCCAGGTGGCAACTTTGACCGGACAGACTTTTCTGTAAACTAGTTTGGATCAATTTTTCTAACAGTTGTAATGTTTTGTGTGACGTAATCACAGCCATTTGTATCTCATAACAACATGTGTCCCATCTCTACTTAACTGTATCTCATACTTAATTATTTTCTCACTAGTATTATTATTTTTTTATATATTGTTTGAGCTTTTGAACTATCTTTATGCGTGCACATCTTTTTCTTGCACTTTATTCTCTTGTTGCCTTGACCAGAGAGTTTCCCTGTTGTGAGATCAATAAATCTAATCTAATCGAGTCCAGTCTAATCTAGTCCAATTTCATTTAATCTAGTCCGGTCTAGACAGTCTTTTCTAATCTAATCTAGTTGAGTCTAATCTAAACTAGTTTAATTGACAGACAGTCTAGTCTATTCTAGTAGAATCTAGTCTAATTTAATCTAGTAAAGTCTAATTGAATCTTGTCTAATGTAACCTAATGAAATCTAATTTAATCTAGTCTAATTGAATCTAATTTAGTCCTGCCCAGTCTAGTCTAATCCAGTCTAATCGATTCTGATCTACTTTAGTGTAATTAAATCTAATCTAGTGTAGACAGCCTAGTCTAATCTAATCTAATCTAATCTAATCTAATCTAGACTAGACAGTCTAGTCTAATCGAGTTGAATGTAGTTGAAATTAATCTAATCTAGTATAGAGAGTCTGACCTAATCTATTATCTGTTATCTAATCTAAGCAGGTTCAAAACATTGATGAATGAATAATCTAATTTAACCTAACCTAATCTAATGTAACCTAATCTTATCTAATGTAACCTAAACTAACCTAACCTAATTTAACCTAATGTATTCTAATCTAATCTAATGTAACCTAACCTAAAATACCCAACCAACCCATACCAATATAATCTAACCTAACCTAATCTAACCTAACCCAACATAAAATAATCTAATGCAACCTAAACTAACCTAACGTAAAATAATCTAACCTAATCTAATCTAATGTAACCTAACCTAAAATACCCAACCAACCTACACCAATCTAATCTAAACTAACCTAACCTAATCTAACCTAACATAAAATAATCTAATCTAACCTAATCTAATCTCAGAACATGTTAGCGTTCCTTTCCTCTTTCTTTTATTCAGTTTCAGGTCTTTACTCACTTTCAGCTCATCCCCTGGTTGTGTGTTTTTCTGTCCCATATCCATATTTCCTCTCCTCACACTCTCCCATTCCACCTCTTTTATGTTACACCTGCGCTCGTGCCCCATCCCGGTCCATTTATTATTCTCCCTTGGTCTTCCCTCTCACCCCTCTCTTTCTAATTCCCTCTGTATCGCTTCTCTCCTCTTATTGGATGTATGTTTTCACTATTGTATCATCCATCATTCTGACCTGTGTGTGCTGTGGAGCCCAGGTGTGCGTGGGTGAAATTGTGTTTTTATCTGCAAGTTGGGGTGTGGCCAGTGCGGCGAGTCATTAGAACTTTCACAGTGTGTGTGTGTGTGTGTGTGTGTGTGTGTGTAATTGTGATCTCCATATGACTTGTTAGTTTTCTAAAAGCATCTCTGCATCATTGCGTTGGAGACACACTTGAGGACGATCAGGCAGCAGATTTTCAGATTCAGGTGATTAGAGTGCGACTGTGGAGCGGGGACCTGGACCGCTACATGTTCCTGTTTTTTTTCAGAGGCATACAGAGCTCATTTGGAACTCAGTCATGATGGAGTCCTTCTGAGATCGCAGGGTCCGAGTGGGATAGATTAGTTTAGAGTTAGTTTGTGTCCTGTCACAGTCATATATCTGTCAATGGATCCAAAGTCAAATGGGGATACAGTTAAATTTGTTATGAAATTCAGCAGAGAGAGACAATCCCACTTGTAAACAGACACTGTTTAGCTGCATACAACTCCACATAAGTTGATTTTAGACAAGGAGAGACAGGTTCATTGCAGAAATGTGAAGCACGAGCCAAGATTAGAGCCAGAAACTGTAAACTAAGTAATACTGTTACTCATATTATCTATTTGATGGTGCAGTATATAATTTTACAGTGCTATGGTGGGATCTACTTACATAAATGGAAGATATTATTCATCTTTATGTTTTAATTTGTATATAATGGCCTGAAAATATGAACAGACTTTTTTCTGCAGAGGTAACAGGTTGAATCTGTGGAGTTTCTATGTTTCTACAGTAACTCCCCCTCCTCCTCCTCTTCCTCCTCACAAAGCTCCCAAATAAAACAAAACAATCATAATCTGGAAAATACACACCTTCTTTCTGCGGCTATTTTCATTGCATGTCAGTTACCTATTTAACCTGGACACCACATAGACGCAAAGTCCACAGAATTGATCCTTTGTCTCATATCATAAAATTTTTGCTTGATTTTTCTGTAATGTCAGTTGACATGACACTGAAAAAAGCTGATAAACAAATACATAACTCTGACATAAGAAATACAAAAGTTACCCTCCCTACCTTATAGCCTACATTATTCTAAAACTGCATAAATTAAAGCAGTGGTTAATATATTTTTGCAAAACCTAAGTGTTAAAGCATTAAATGCCTGAATACTTAATTGAATGGGTTCTAAGTGTGGGTATAATCATTGTTTACCATTTTGGTTTGGACGCAGCGTGAATCATGTACGTGCGGAGGCAGTAACGTGCACTTTCATGACTCACTCCCAGTCTCGTGTATGCATTCGTCAGCACACACACAACTTTATCTGTTTTGTGTGGTCTATCCAAACAGTATTACAGTTTATCCCCATGAGAAAAAAAAAAAAAGTTTGGAGGATATCTTCCATGTTGGGGATATGAATTTCAACTAATCTCGCTGACATTCAAATGAGAATTGAGACTCATCTCGGCTCCTAAAAATAGAAATAAGCCGGGGCCGGCGTTCGATAACTGGCAGCTGTTTCCCTGGTGTTTCCTGCCAAACACAGTTGTAGCGTCTCTGCAGCTTTTCCTCCAGTTTATACTCAAATGTTCGACTCCTAAAAGCCTGGCTTGTCATCACCTATGGCATATATTACACGTGTTCTAGGAAAGATTTCAGAAAATACAAGTGCAGATTACAGAATTCAAAGCAGTTAGTCCAAGTCACGTTTTATTTTGAAAACTCTTAAGCAAATCAACAAAAATGGACTTACTATGGATGGAAAAACAGAAAAGATTGTCTCAATATGGACATTCAATCCTCTACAACACATTTTTCTTGTTTCATGCTATTCATTTTCTGTATTGTGGTTGTTTTTTATCTTCATGAATTCATTTTTCACACTAACCACTGCTTTGATTTTTTCCCCCTTCTCTATCTTTTTCTTATTTTTCCATCTGAATGTGTTCCATCTTTGCGTGGGTGGTTTCATATTATAATCTATGTTACCCTGAGGTTGTTTCCTTAGCGTCCTGCAACAACACATCGGAACATCAAAAGTCATTATCTGGATGTTCTCTGTATTATATTATTTTATGGTTTTGTTTTCCCCTCTGGTTGAAGGTTCATTTTCATTCATATCATCTCATTTTACATTTTTGTTTAACCCATAAAGACCCAAACATCCACTTGTGACCCAAACCACCCACTGATCTAAAATGTTTAATGCCCATTGACCCACTAATTCTATTAATACATGTAAATAATTGGTGTAAAATGCATTTTCTCATCTTTTCATGGTCATCAGATTTGACCCATTTGGATGTTCAGAGGCTCCGTAGTTACTATGGAAACAGTCATCTTCTACAAAATTGATTCACCAGTAAAACCCATAGAGTTGGATCAATGACAGTGGATGGAAACACTGGGTTTATGTTCAGTTAATGATAGATTTTACTGAAAAAGTCACTTGTTCTTCAGTTTCCTCTATTTTTTGATCAAATAATCCTCAGCTTTTATTTTCTTTATGAGTTTTTATGAACATCTACATAATCTTGCTCGTTAAATATAGGGAAAAATGCATGATATACAGTGAAAAATGCAAAATACACAGAATAATAGTAAACTAAGTGGTGATAAATAACACAATAAATCATCACAAAAGCAGCACTGGGTCTTCACGGGTTAAGAAGTTTCAAAGCAGCTTTTCTTACAAACAAAATAAATCCATTTTTTTCCCTTTGAGACCTGTCCTCACATGATGTCAGTGTCTTCCATTTTTGTTTTATATAAAGACCCAAAGATCCATTGTTGACTAAAACCATCCTCTACTCTAAACTTTTAATTCACTAGTCATTGACACTGGATGAACACACTTGGTTTAAGTTCAAGTAATAATATATATTGATATATTCAGTCCATTTTTGTTATAACCCATAAGATCCCAGTTTGACTTTTGTGGCACTTCCCAAATTAATTTTTATTATATATTTATTAATTAATTTAAACAAAATAATTTTATTTAAACTTTCCTATGTGATGTATCATTGATTATTACTATATTATCCTCTGAGTTTTGCATTTTTCCCAGTAAAAATGATCTATTTTCCTATGTTTTAATCACTAATCATGTAGATGTCCAAAAAGCTCAGAGTAAATTCAAGGTTATTATATAACAACAGAAAAAAATTATGAAAAAGTGACTTTTTCAGTAAAAGTCTATCATTAACTGAACATATACCCAGTGTGTCCATTCACTGTCATTGATCCAACTCCATGAGTTTTACTGGTGAATTAATGTTGTAGAAGATGACGGTGTTTCCATGGTAACTACGGAGCCTACGAAATGATGACCATGAAAAGATGAAAAACTGTATTTTAAACAAATTATTTACATGTATTGATAGAATTAATGGATCAACAGTTTAGATCAGTAGCTATTTTAAGTTATTTTTGCTTAAAATCAATCAATCTTTTTACTTCTTTATCTTATTTGGTTAAATGGTCTTGGCATTGAGTATTTACAGCTAGTTTTAAGTACTTTGAAGCTTAAAACAAGCATTTCCCACATTTTAAGATCAGTGATCAACAACCAAAGGACCTGAACTTGGGTTTCATGAGTCTTATTTTAAGACAATATTACTTATTTTTAGTCTAAAAATAGTATTTTTAAGAAGTATTATTTTCTTATTTTTCAAAATCTTGCCAAGTAAAATTTTTTTGTTCTGCTGGCAGATAATTTTGCTTATTTTAAGTATTATTTTTCTTATTTTGATATATTTTTTCTTTGCAGTGTATGTGTATATGTTTATGTACATTATATACACTACACATACATTTCCATTATTCTATAAGTTTTACATATTAATCATTATGTATTCATTTCAGATATAGGAGACAGGTTGACCTTTACCCTTCAGTGCTCCTTTTTTACATGAATGTATCAGCTGTTTCAAGTCTTTTGTTTTTACATGTGGTTTTAGAAAAAGTCACCAAGTAAAAAAAAAAAAAAAAAAGATAATACTGGTTAACACATAAAATCTTTGCCTGTTTCTTTCAGATACATTCGCCAGTAAGGTTGCGGCCATCCAAGACCAGTACGCCGACGCCTCCATCGGCAACGTCACTGGCTCCAATGCCGTTAACGTTTTCTTGGGCATCGGCGTGGCATGGACCATCGCCGCTATCGCTTGGCGTTCCAAGGGCATGCAGTTCAAGGTGGACCCTGGAAACCTGGCCTTCTCCGTCACCCTGTTCACCATCCTGGCCCTGGTGTCCGTCGTCACGCTGCTGTACCGGCGGCGGGCGACAGTGGCCGGCGGCGAGCTGGGAGGGCCGCGGACTTGCAAGATAATAACGTCGCTGCTGTTCGTGTCGCTGTGGCTCATTTACATCCTGCTGGCTTCGCTGGAGGCCTACTGCCATATACCAGGGTTTTAAATGGAGATGAGTGGAGAGGGAGAGAGACCTACTGCCAATATGAAGAGAGAGAGAGAGGGATGGAGGAGTCTTCAAAGAGGACGGGGAGGAGACGTGGATCCATATAGACCAATTCTAATGTTTATTTAATTAATCTACAGACATTTAATATTCTTAGGGAAAAAAAAAATATTTCCAGTGTTTGGCCCAGATTTTTTTTCTTTCCTTTCTAGAGGAACTGAAAAGGTGTATAAATCATCCAGATTTTTCCATCCTTCATTTGCATTGGAAACTCTTTAACCACCCGTCAGTTTAATGATGAGGAGACCTCTCGCCTACACGGAGCCTTTAAACCAAGACTTAAAGCGTTCATGAATAACTTAGTGAGAGAATATGCAGGTTTTAAAGAGTGTGTTTATGTAGAAAAGGAGCCTCGGTCATCCATCATCAGCGCTGGACAATATTGTTTAATATAAAAAAGGCTGATATTGTTCCTGTCGAAAAAAAGAGAGAGACAAAGAAGAAGAAGAAGTTGGACAGAAAAAAAGAAAGTGTATACGAAGATGGTGGAGGACGTGTTAAATAAGTGGACGGACAGAGATGTTTTACACCTTCTCCTCACTCTCTCTTTCTCTCTCTCTCTCACTCCCCCTTTTCTTACTCTGTCGCCATGGGAGCAGTGGCTCCGCCCATCTTACATCCAACTAAAACTGTTATTTTTTTAACTCGTTTTTTCCCCCTAAGCTATTCACACATTTCTGGAGATAAATCCACAGAGAGGGGAAAGGCAACAAACTGAAACCCTGTTTGTTTTTTTCTTTTGGGGGGGGGGGCACTTGTTTTGTTTTCTTCTGAATTCACTGTGCTAAATAGTCTTTTCACCTCTGACACACACACACACACACACATATATATATATTCTGTACTCCTTTTCCTAAAAACACTCCAGACTGTGTACACCCCTCCATCTCTCCCTCTTGCCTTATTATCACCCTCTGTAGGAATTGTCTTAAAGTTGTGATAATGTAAAGCTATAGTCACCACCGACCCTCTTTAAATGAGCCAATCCCGAGTCCCTCCCCTGTTTTTTCTCTCCAATTCCGCCAATCACCGTAAACAATGAAGCCTCCCCTGTTTTCTTTTTTTTTTTTTTTTTCTAAACTTTTCAATGGCGTCACGTGTTGATGTTGTTACCGTGCAATTGTAAGAAAAAAAAATTGTTAAAACACCGTACGGAAAGACGAGAAGGTCTTCCGGAAAGACGAGGAAAGCGAAGGAAGAAAATGTTCTCATACGTGACTGAATTGAAAACTATATAAGGAAGAAAAAAAAAACCCGGAGAATCTACGAGCGAGTCGTCCACCTTGTAATAGATGTTTTCCTTGCATTGAAGAAGCATTGTGCACTACATATTGTGAGGTACACTGTTTACACTCGGATGTCTAATGCATTAAATTACATCGTAGAGGAGCTACTTTATCAATGTGAACAACTAGAGCCAGAGCCAAGCAGGAGATGCTGCAACGCCACTGGGCATCAACATGAAATGGAGGATGGACCAATCAGAGTTGAGGATTTCACTCGGAGTAGCCACAACAACGTAACGAAGAAGATTACATTGACTTTTGTTGTTGACTATGACAAATCAAAACAAGGACCGTATCTAGTGTTTCTAACTGTACATGATATTATAAGGAACTTTTATTGATGTGTGTGAGAAAACACTGATATTTATTTATGTTAAGTCCCTCTCTTTGTGAGTTTACTGAAGGAAAACCCCTGGAGGAGGAAACACAGAAGGACCGATAAGCCCTTTTTTCCGGTGAAACAAAGCCGGAGATTTTTAAGGAAAGTCATCACAAGGGAAGGGAAAAAGATGACTCACAAACAGGAAAAAAAGGAAGAAAAAAAAAGCCGAATGCTCTGAGGGACGTGTACGGCAGCTCTGAAATATCACGACTGTTCCGCAGCTGTTGGGAACGGGACATTTATTTGTACTTTCAAAACAACCACGAGTCTCTGTTATCCAAAGATTCAATAGTAGACTATTCACTTCACAGGTAGACGACCTTTCATTTTCGGCGTGCAGTTTGACCTTCCAGGCGTTGTTCGAACCCTACAAACTTACAGTTTTAGATTGAAAAGATGGAAAATCTATATTCGTAAAGGTCTGCACGCTACAGCTAATGTGGTAAAAGCTGTGCTGTTGTTTTTGTTTTGTCTTTGTGAAAGGTTTGTTGATGATGATGATGATGTGTGTGTGTGAAGTCAAAATAATATATTAACCCATAAAGACCCTCTATTTACTCATTCTTAATTGATTTATTACATTTATTATAATGGTTTTTTTTTGTATTTTCCTATATTTAATTCTCTGATCATGTAGATTTTCATAAAAGCTCCGATTAAAGTCGTGTTTTATTTAATCAGAAACAGAGAAAACTAAAGGAAAGTTGACTTTTTCAACAAAATATATCATTAATCCAACATAAACCATCCACTGTCATTGATCCGACTCCATGGGTTTTACCGGAGAATCAATGTTGTAGAAGATGACGGTGTTTCCATGGTAACTACAGAGCCTCTGGACATCTAAACAGGTCATATCTGATAACGAAAAGATGACAAAGTGAATTTTACACCAATTATTTCCATGTATTAATAGGATTAATGAATAAACCAGTGGTCACCAGTAACTGTTTGGGTCTTTATGGGTTAATAGGTTCAGAAATGTTACATCACAGATCACGTCTGTCCTCTTGGATTTGTGTAAAAGCATGGTTCTACATTGGACCGTCCACACACAGGCTTGAATGAAGCTGGACAGAAGGGCAGGCATATGGCTTGTCAGTGCAAATTATTATTAAACACGTTCCCTTGTTAACAACAGTGTAGACAGATTGAAAAAGCCCTGCAGGAATCCAACCGTTTCCCTCTCAGCTACCCACAACGCTGATTGTAAACTTCAAGGAAAAAAAAAAAATCCTAGAACAAAACAACAATTTCACTTTTTGTCACACCTCCGTTCAGTTAAGTGGGTTTGGGAGCAAAAGGGGACTGAAAACACCAATTTACCTGCCCACCGCCCTCCTTATTATTGTTGTTGTTTTACCCAGAGATCTCAGTTGTGATCAGGATGATGCACCGCGCGGCCTCGCCAAGGTCAGCACTCGGGCGATTGATCCGCCGGGGGCTAGAGTGCCCTCCCTTTCTCAGATGTGACATTTTGAAGGACAGAATTATTGGATTCCATTATTCTTCTCGTCGATTTATTTGTGAAGGATCAGTCGCCTGGTGTGTAAAATACCAGAAAATGGTGAAATATCACAGTTTCCTGACACCCATGATGGCAAAGATCTAAAAATATTCAACAGATGATTAAAGAAACAGATTTAGTAGCTGGTATTGGATCATTTTGACTGTACTCATTATGATGACTAATAGGCCCCTCCCCCTTACCCTTATCTGTTTCCTAGTGTTGTCCCGATTCTGGATTAGACAGAGGGGAAGGACTAAGGGGGAGGTTTTTTCCAGGACCACAATACAAACACATGGAGGGGTAGGAGAAATTTCCCATAATTCTGTTCGAATCATTGGAAAGATGGAGCCAAGTAGTGCGGCAGTGATGAAATAAACACACAAATGGAAGAAGCACTTTATTTGTAAACGACGTAATCATTTAGTGCGGTTTCAATGTGTTATAAATCGCATTTCTCTTGTTTATAGTTGATTGATGTAAAAAAAAATGAACAAAACCCGTGCTGATGGTATGAGTTTTCACAGCGATAACCGTTGATGACGCAACAGGTCGCGAAGGGTTGTCCCATTTCATAGCGGAATGTTTCAACCACTACCCTTTGCAGCTCTGTTTCAAGGGGTGGGGCCAAGTGCGAGGTGTAAGGGGGAGGAGCTAAGGGCTGAATTGGGATTGGGCTATAGAGAGTGATTCCTTAAATTACCCCGTTTCCTGTTCGGAAGACTACATCAGCCTATTTTAGCCAAGCTTAGCCTAGTTTCATCAATGGACAATAATAATATTACATAAAATACAATACATCGAACTTATATAGCGCTTTTTTTGGACACTCAAAGACGCTTCACATTGAAACAAAACAGAAAGAACAGAAAAAACAATTACAATTAAGCAAAATCCAGTTTGAACAGATGAGTTTTTGGAAGTGTTTTGAAGTTTTCTAGGGAGCTGAGGACAGAGCTTGGACATTTGTCATGATGCTCTTGCTCTATTTCACACAAATATGACTTGGCAGCAAATATTCAAGATGGCAGAGTAAAAAAAATTGAATTTCACCTTAAATTTCCCGAACAAACAGAAAGGACAGACCTGTGATACGGCATAATTACTCACATAACCACCCTGCTGTCAGTTATTTTACACATCTCCGCAGTAGCTTCACATTTACGAGTGGACATGTGACGTGACAGATGTCGTCAGCCAATTGCGAGTTTTTGACACAAGTCACACGTCGGTGTTGCTGCGACGCCAGGACGCCTGCTGAGCTGAACTCCTTTTCTCAATGACTTAAGCTTCCGAAACTGTTGCCAGTTTCAGAATGAGTGGGCAGGATAATAGTCCTGCTGACGCCACAGGAACACAAGAATACTGGGACGAATTTAGAAATGTAGGCTTTTTAAAGGTTGATAAGCCTTGCTGGAGGACGTGTGTGTGTGCGTGCGTGCGAGCGTGCGTGTGTGTCTGTACATGTGCATGCTTTCTAAGTCAGTGGAGAAATGAAACCATATTTTTAGTGTCTTGCCTGTTGCTTAGCGACCATCTATCTGCGAGCCGTTGTCTTTCTGACTGTTGCTGGTCTGTGCGAGACGTGTGTGTGTGTTCTTCTGTTTTGATGTTCCTCACTTCATCTGCTTGCCCTATATCTTCTAGTAAACACTAGTTTCTCATTCTTTTTTTTTTGCCTTTATATACATTGCAATGTTAATCATCACACATACATTTTTTTTCCTTGTTTGCATGGACTCATTATGCATATCTTAACATGTGTATTTGTGCCTTTGCGTGTACGTGTGTGTGTGTGTGTGTGTGTGTGTGTGTGTCAGATGGGTGTTGTAATCTCCTTTTAAGGGCTCGCCCTGTATGTCCCTGGCTGAGTCCCATACGCTAGATTAATGAATTAGAACGCCAACCTGACCCACAGTAAAAATGCCTGGAAATTGGATTCACTCCCATCGGTGTGTACGTCTGTGTGTGTGAGAGAGTCTGTGTGTGTGTATATATAGATATATATAGATATATATAGATACAACATCCTTCACTCTCCCTTGCCAGGTGAGTGTGTACCTGTCAAATAGGATTAGATTTATCGTGGATCCAACTGTCAATTCAGACTCGAATACACGTTGACGTTTTTCTTGAAAGTTTGCGTGTCTGTGTGGGTCAGCGTCTCCACTCTGACGCGCACAAAACTGTTAAATTACACTCAGATCGTTATGGAAATCAACACAAATATAGTCTGATGTGTGGATGCAGATGCCGACTGGGTTTGGCTGTCGTGGTTTTTGAGTCACTGACGTTCTGACATGTACATACCAACATGTGATAGGGATGTTTATAGACTCCACCATCTGTATATCAGTTCGACGCGTAAAGATTATATGTAAAAGTGTTTATATTCAGGTAAATCTGGAGGCAGGCCGCATTGTAAAGACAGGGAGTTTACAGTATCAGTCTTATAAACTTTCTTACCGTGCGTATTTGTATAATATTTTAACTTTTGGAGGATTTCAGTGAATAAAAATACATGATTTAGCAGCAGATAATGGCTGAGTCTCAGGGCTGTAGCACGCAGAGGTCATTTAATAAGAATGTGGTATAATAAGGACTGAAATCAGGTTTTTATGCCTTAATTAGACCGAAAGAATGGGTGGAAATAAAACAAACGCGAAAAGCAGGTAAACTCCAGCTGAAGTTATCCACTACTGAATGTCACTAAAGTTCACAGAATTCCCAAAACACAGTCACATGACCTTGTGTCTTCAGCAGCTACAGCCCTGATGATTCCACATTTCAAGCTGCGTAAACACACACACACACACACAGAGTGATGAAAAACCTCCTTCAGTCTGCTTTGATTAAGATACGATGGAATGGATTTGGATTGTGAATACAACATTAGAATGGACTAGTGTTATGAAGAAGAAATATTTGCATAAATCACATTATTTCTATTTGTTTCTCATCTGAAACATCCTGTTTGTTTGTGTGTGTGTGTGTGTGTGTGTGTGTGTATGTGTGAGTTTTCATGAGCCACAATCTATTAATCATTGTGATTCTTTACTTTTTTTTACCTCCTTTTTCCTCCCCTCTCTGTATTATTACTCTTTACCTAATGAATATTTATATATTTTATCACTTTATACTCATCTTTTCCTTAACATCATGCAGTCCTATTCATGACGTCACAAAGTGCTTTTCATATACATATCTGGTATTTTTGATTTTTTTCCATTTCTTTTACAGCTTATTATTTTATGGTAATATTTTCTTTTGTTTGTTTGTTCTTTTCATTGTTTTGTGTTGTTTTGGTGATTTGTTTTGTTAAGTAGCACTCAAGAGTAGAAAAGCAAATTAGCATTGAAACAATGCAACGAGTGTGTGCTCTTATCCTTTTTATTTGTGTACGTGTGAGTGTGCGTACGAGTGCATTTCTTCATATCATTCCGTCCCAGAGTGATGCATGAATTAAACTCATTCTGAATACATTGTTGATGTTGGAAATGTCGTAGTACAGAGTAAAGTATTTTTAAAAGCTGAAAATGACATGACATGATATATGATATAGATGTTTACAAAGACCAAACTTTTTTTTTTCTCTCTTCTTTTTTTTTCTTTTCTCAAAGATAAAATAAAACTTGACTGGCAAGTGATCTGCGCTGTGTTTGTATCTTTGAGAGTCTTAACTCAATTTAAGCAGAGGATGTTTGTCAAAATTAGATGCTAATTTTCCTAAACGCTAAGCAATCAACAAATGGACTACAGTGTATAATCCTGTTTCTATTGAAATGATTAGCTGTTTAGTAAATCAGACAGCCCTCGTTTATAGATGTTTTCACTTGAAAGCACCTCTTAAATCATATTAGTATTGGTCAAACTGACCCAAATCAGAGCGCATTCTCCCTCTCTGTTGACAAATCTCAATATTTTACCACATAAATGGTATTTTCTGCTGGTAGCACCCTGCAGATTTCATCATATTATCCTGGGCTGTTACACAAATTACTACTATTATTATTATTATTACATGATGGAATAAACGCGGTCATGCGGCACAATAAAGGATGCAGTCAACTACCCACTGTGCGATAGCCTCAGTTTGATCCGTTAAAATGTTTGGCTTCAACCCTTTGACAGAGGAATGTGAAATTGTTTGGAGTTTTACATTGGATTTAAGCTGCAAGTTATCAGAAAAAAACAATCAGAGGAATTATCAAAGAAAAACATGCACGTCTGTTTTTAGTCAAATGACCAAAATAATACAATGAACCAGAATAATAAACATAATAAATCACTAATGTCCAATTATCAAGTTCAATTGTGTGATATTTAGTGACATCGAGGCAACGCAGGTTTTTTCTATAGCACATTTCATGCATGAGGCAATACAAGACATAAAATATTAAGAGCATTACAGCAGAGAAGCAATAACAAAATATAGGCATGAGATAAAAAGGATTTAAGATTAAAAATAAATAAATAAAAGATACAAATTAAATATTAAGTCTAATCCAGTGAAATTGCAGATTGGAACAGAGGTGTATATATATATATATATATATATATATATATAGATAGATAGATAGATAGAGAGATAGATAGATAGATAGATAGATAGATAGATAGATAGATAGATAGATAGA
>JAPSES010000102.1:2828979-2840906 GCA_029822895.1 Maxillicosta whitleyi | reverse complement strand
TGAGAAACAAAATTTTTGGTCCCATTGACCCCAATGTTAATGAAAATTTCAAAGTGATCCAGAATCCAGGATTTCTTTTGTATCACCCCCAAAAGTTAATAATTTCTTCCTTGTGCCATTGACAACAAATCCTGAAAATTTCATCAAAATCTGTCCATAACTTTTTGAGTTATGTTGCTAACAAACAAAAACAGAACCTCCTTGGCGGAGGTAAATATATAATGACATATGTTATTATTATTATTATTATTTTGTATCCCAGAGTAAACACCTTAATTGAACATGTCCAGAGTGCTTTTGCCTACATGTTGTATCAGTGTATAGAGCACATTCTTGCACCTGAACCTCCTCAGACTGAATATTGAAGGAATGCTGCAGTGATTAAAATAACTTCCAGCTGCTTTCAGGAGGTGATCGGTGATGGACGCTGTTTTTCCACTGCCACTCTCATGGCACTTGATAAAACTTGATAAATCCTGCAGACGGTGGGTGCATCCCACCCTCAACCCCACCCTAAACCCCTCCTCCTCTTCCTTCTCCCTCCCTCCCTCCCTCCTCCTCCGCCTTTACGCGGAGATGTGGAGTGAAGTTTGCCTGCGGCGCAGTCCACTCAACATTTACTGTATTTCACGCGGGGAACAGCAACAAGAGCCTCCGGAGAAGCTTGACGGGGAATGCCGGGGACTATCTGACAGCGCACACACAGCCTGTATTTCCCTTCATTTCCTTATAAAGCCGGTTTTTTACGGGTTGATGTGGACAAACTAGCGCGCGCTCGGGTCAGTAGGACAGCGGCCGTGCGCGGACTGGTGTCTGTCGGTGGGAGCGTCTCTCTTTCTTTTTTTTTTTTTTTATTATTATTCTTTTATTTATTCTGATATCTAATCCGGTCCTGGAAGAGAAGAGACCGCAGAAGGAGGAAAAAGGAAGAAAAAAAAAAAAAACAGAAGACAGCTCCGCGTGAAAGTGATCAAGAGTCAGAATGAATAACAACAAAATCGAGAAGGAGAACGAGCAGAGTGAATTCACCAACCACGAAGAGGAGGTACGTAAGCGCACGCGCGCACGTGCACGAATCACGCACCTGGTTCCCACTTGTTTTAATGCGGTGTGTGACCCCCATAACGACATCTCCGTATAAAACAGCAGGCTAGTGCTAACAGCTGACTCATGACGAACATTTCCTACTTTCACGCGCACAGTTTCGCCCATTTATTTAACGCGCGAGCCGCTGTGTCCCACAATTCTTTCTTTCTTTCTTTTTTTTTTTTTTTTTTTTTATAGCAGTAACCTAGTTTTATTTGGTCAAACTTGCTTCGCCAGCTGGAGTATTATTAGACCAAATGCACTACATAAAAGTAGGAAACTGTCTTTTCACTGAATTTTGCACCTGATGTATGCTTTAAAATAAATAAATAATAAAAAACTTGAGAAAGTCAGCGTAAACTTCAAGGGTGATGTTAATAATTAAAGTAATTAATGTGGATGGAGATTTAGTAAGAAGGTTCTGGATCATTAAGTCATTTTTTTTTTTTTTTTTTTTACATCTTCAAAGTGTCATTAAACATGTGAATAACACAAACAACCTGCAATATTTCAATTTTAACAATATTAACCCCTGTTTATGTACATTACAATTATTACACAAATATTGTTAAAACTTCACTCACTTCTCTTAAGACATTCCAGGTTGTTCATATTATTCACCTTTTTTTGTGTAAAAGGATAGTTTGTAAATATAAACATTTTCATATAATCTTAATTTTTTTTCTACCGAAACAGAGACAAAATTGGAATTGTCATTATTTAGAGGTTACAGTAGGATTTTACTCTTCTGATCCACTTCAGATTATTACATTGCATCTCTCCAAATTCATCCCATGGGCCGGTTTTGGCCCACGGGCCGTATGTTGGACACCTATGTAATTTAGTTCAGACTTACTGTACCATAAAACCAGACTTCACACAACACTAGAAAGTAATAGTGAAGGGAATATCTAAGACGGACTCGATGAGTTTCCACTGAAGCTGAGGGAGCAATTGAAGTTCTAACAACTGCTGCTGCAACATGTAGGTAATAAGTCTTTGTTGGCCAGATCAGGAAGGAGGGTAAAGCCCATGTGTGTGTGCACCGCCGTGACTAAATTACACCTTAACATCCTGGAATGATAATGTTTGTGTGAGGTTGAGTTTCTGGTGGAAGTTTGTGTACTCTTTGTGTTGATGGAAAACAGCCCATTTTCTTCCTCAAACATCAGGATAAGTTGCTCAATCTGGATCCACTTCCATAATATCTCCTTTCTTGCTAAATACATGTGTAGTTTTTTTTTTTTTTTTTTTTGTTATTTTTTTCTTCTCTCGCATGGGGGGTGATTTTCTTTGGCGCGGGAAGCAGCTCCAGCCAAGTGACAGACTTGTTATTTCAGAGCTTCGCCGTCCGCAGCCAAGTGATGTAAGAAAGGTAGATCAGATTATATCAGATATTTCTCTTGGAGCAATTTGATTAAGGCTCCGTGCACCGTCCGTCGCTTTGGAACTGAACAGTCAAACATGCTCTGCCTTGATGTAAGACCATATTTGGTCTGTGGTCATGGTTGCTATGGATACGGGGGGGGTTGATGTACCACCACATAGATGATGTCAAGAGAAGAAACGCTCACCTTTTGACCTGTAGGAGTAGAGCCACACAGTCGTCCACTGTTTTTTCTAATCACTTCATTGGTTTGAGTCATAAGTGTCTGATTCTGAATTGTTAGAGTTGAATATTTTCTGTTTTTTGTTTTGTTGTTTTCCTCTGTGACGTTAGTTTAATATGTTTGGACGAATGGGAAACATGATGGATATTTTACAGCTAATTAATTAATACATTGGAGTAATTACAGCTGCAGAACTAGCCTGCTGACATCACCCGAATCTCTCAAATTCTATGTGTTTTCGAGGATTTTAAGGCTGTATAATCAGTAAAAACAATATTATAGGATGCCCTGACTGCAGCTTTCATGGCAAACACTGATTTATTTGTTGCTTTCTCTTTCTTTGTGTTGTTTTTGTTGCTATTTAACAAAGAAATCATCATTATAAATATAAAAATAGTTCACATTTTGAACTATTTCAGCTCCTCTTTGAAAGAACATAGACTCTAATATAGAAATTTATGAAAAAAAAACCCTAATATAACAGCTGATAAATGTTTACAGATGCTGATTTCAGCTGATAAAAAATTGTGCATCTGTAACTGAGTCCTTTTGCTTGTTTTTTTTAAGGAAAATAAATAACTAAAGAACTGATCTATTTGTTTTCTTTCCAACTGGGACATTTTAATGACTCGACTAATCAGACCAGTTTAATGTGATTAGTGTTGACGTCACTGTTAACACGTGTCCTCCATCACAACCAAAATAGTAATAAAAATAACAACAATAAACACTGGTCTGCAGTTTAATATTTTTCTTTCATAAAACACACAAAAAAAAAACTATAACTGTGGCTACATGAACTGAAGACTTTCTTGATTAAAACTACATGTCATATATAACAGGAGAAGCCCATTCACTATTATTATATAACAAAAAAAGGTTGCATTTGTTGAGTTTTTACTGAGTTACAAAAACTGGTCCAGAGGAATAATCTCAATTTTTTTCATGCAAAAAAAAAAAAAAATCATGAATAAAACAAATTCAACATATCGACCATTTATACAGACTTTGCTTCAAATGATTCTAAAGGGAAAGTGTTTCAATAATAAAAAAAAAAAAAAGTGCAAAGATCGGTTGTGTTCCTGCACAGGCCGTATGTTTTTTAAAGGAACAATAAGGAAATGTTCAGGGGATTGACTTCCTTGTGTGTAAAACTAAAGTGAGTTGAATACTTCAGATAAGGCTGAACGTATATTATCTCGCACCCAGTTCCATTAAATCTAATAAAGTCAAACAAAAGAGCTTGACGACATGTTCTCAAGATGCAGAAACGGTGCCTTAAATGTTAGTTAGTTGGAAAAAAATGTGTATTTTATGCTTTGACTAAATGACTTCTACATTATATATGCACATCCCTTTAAAAAAAATAAAATCTCCTTCTTCATAAACCTCTAAATCACAGCTTATACCTGCCTGAGCTGATTAATTGGGAAATATGTGATTATCTATTAAACCCTTAATTAATTCTGATTAATGTTGCTGATTAAAAGCTGACGAATGGCCCCAAAAAACATTGACGTACATGTACATATCATAACTATCAAATTAACTAATTAACGCAGATTAATCCATCATTGCGATTAATCTGATTAAAACTGTTAATGTAGTTAACCCGATGACCCTGAACGTCTCAGCCAACACTTTTGGGGCAGTTTATAGTAGAGTTAATTACATTTTTCAATTCAGTTTTATTTGTAGAGCCCTATAATCAGAACAAGGTGGCCTCGCAGGGTTTTACAGAATTAGTTTGATACGAAAACAAACAATCAAATAAACAGTAGATGAAGGAAATGGATTAATCTCATACGTTTTATATTAGTATAGAGAAGGACAGATCCACTCCCATGGACGGACAGACTGTAGACGCACATCTGTGGACGTCCATTTACAGTTGTAGTAGCGATTGGATAGCTTAGTGGTTTACACCGCTGACTTTGGTGCGGAAGTTCGACTCCCAGGTGGGCCCTTGGGCAAGGCCCTTTACGCTATACATGCGCATACACCTTGGATAAAAGCGTCAGCCAAATGTAATGTAATATAGTTCCAGTCTGTTATGATGCATTTAGGTGGGGGTCCAACTAGTTATTGTTAAATGGGTAGTTGATCTGGTAGTGACAGGCAGCAGAACCAACCCATAAAGATGGAAGATGGAAGTAAATATTAGGACAAAAAACACCAAGACGGAACAGTTGACTGACATAAAGTGTTATACACACTCTATAAGAAGGAATTTTTCTTTATTTTTTATCATCGAAGTAAAACATTAACACGAAGCATACGTAGTTGGATTCTGTTAGCATTGTGGCTAACGTGTCACCCAGCTTATGACAGTGCATACATTCCCTGATTGTTCATGCAAAATGAAACGCAACTAAAAACGAAGGATATTTAATCATGATTAATCTATATATAGAGAGACTGGGTAGTGGTTTATGCCATTGGCTTTGGTGCGGAAGATTCCTGGTTCGATCCCAGGTGGCCCTTGGGAAAGGCCCTTTATGCTATACCTCCCTATACATGTAGCCACAAGGGGGCAGTGTCTCATTGTTCTGGTCCCAAGCCCAGATAAATACAGAGGGTTGTGTCAGGAAGGGCATCCGACGTAAAAACCTGTGACAAATCAACATGTGAATCTGATTCGTTTTGGCGACCCCCTCAAGGGGAAAAGCCCAAAGAAAGTTGTTGTATTTAATCATAATTAATCGAAATTAATCCACAGCAACCCTGTAATTAATCTGTTAAAAATTGCAATTCTTTGACATCGCTAATCATAACACATCCTCCTTTGACACAAAAAAAAAGTTTGTTTTTGTTTTACATGAAATATTTGTCTTGATCGGAAACACCATGACACAGCATTTTTTTTTTCCGGATAAATTTTTCTGTTTTTTTTTTTTTTCTGGAATGTCCTTTGCAGTAGACAGTGTTTTTGAAGTAAATCTTAAACTCTTGTCCCCTACAGAGGACGTGGATGCATTGCAGGTTCTCAGGAGGACATTTCTTATTGGTCGTTAGTATTTCCAGTATTAATCTTTTCCGTAACGGGGACTGCACCTGAAGTCGTCTCTCACATGGTCTACGAGGCAGACGTAGACGCAGACAGACGTAGAGAGTAATGGCCAGAGGATTCTAATGGTTCTGCAGAAGTTTGGAAGCCGTCCAGACGGGCAGGAACTAAAATTTACTTGGCTGAATTAATGTAACTAAGGTTAGACGGCACCACTTATCTCTTTATGCAATAATGGGTGACATGTGCAGGGGGAGGCTGTTCTTCACACAGACATGGGGAAGGATACGTTCAATGACACAGTTTACAGGCAGGTGTGGGTCTGATCACAGGAGGACACACACACTACACTGGGATTAACCCCTTTAAGACACGCCGTCTGAGCGTCTTCACGTTTTCTGTGCAATAAAAGTGTCAGAAAATGACTTTTTTTGGCCAATTCTTTTGCATCTTTGTTTTCAGGAAGAACTTAACTTTCAATATGTGGCCCTTAATTATCACTATTATTAATAATAAATGCTTAAAACGGTGTATTTTTTAGATAAAACAAACTGAAACAACTGAAAATGTCCATAAGGAGACTTTCAATAAATTTTCAACTATTTTACATTTACACAAACATGCTTTTTGGTCTCAAATACCTCTGCATCTGTATTATGGCTTCATATTTTTTGTTATTTCCAGGTGTTTTTTTAAATTTTTTTTATCCTCTACAATTGCGGAAAAATCATTAGATCATCCAAAACAATGGTTATGCAATCCAGTGCTAACTCCTGTGTGTGTCATGTGACTAAAACAGACAGAAAAGAAAACATGGAATGTCTAAAAGCACTGTTTTTGTCATAGATATTGACGTAAGAACTGAAGTGATTTTGGTTTTTATCATGAAAACATGTCAAATATATAGATATCAGCAGTGAAATTAAACTATTATGAGATATTTCAGTTGTTATCATTATATTTGTCCAAACAAACCTGTGTCAGGTGTTAAAATGAACAACAAATTGAAAAAAAAAACAAGCCTCACAAACTTTCTACTTGGAATAGAGTCACAAATTCATGCGTTTGTCAAGTGTTAGTAAAGCTCAGGATCTCAGCTTTCCGATGACATTTGAAATTTGTGGATAGTGCGAACAGTTGAGGAGTTACAGTAAATTTAAATGCTGTAAAATGCAAAATGTAGCGCCGGTGAGACTGCAGTTGTTAAAGGGTTAATGTTGTTAGATAGTGGGCAGATTTGTGTGCTCTGTCTGCAGTTATATCTGGTTATATATGTAGGTTTTAATGCGTAATCGCAGCATTCCTATCATCAGAACTGTAAAAAACCTCCTGGCTTTGTTCTCAACACGCCTAAATAACCATAAACTATGAAGCCAAAGTTTAACAGCCCCACTAGTATGACTCTCACATGCTAAACAACGCCACCCCCACTTCCACGGCGCGCTCTGCGACTCAATGGATCACTGATTTGCACCAGTAAAGCAGCGTAGCCGAGCAGTCTGGACTCCCATCGCCTAACCTCGCATGCCAACCCAAAGCTCCTCGACGCTTAATGTTTATCTCCCGTGGTCTGACGCTCCCCAAACATGGTCCTACAGCGGGGCGAGGTATGCGGGTTCCAACCCCCGACACCATCTAATCTGGCGAGCTGATTCGATAAGCGCCGCTATCAGGTGTTCTGGATGCTTTCACATAGCGCGACACTCGGCGAGGTGACAACGGCTTCGAACCCGGCGAGTCTCAGAGATAGGTTTGAAGCCGCCGCGGATTCCAGACCATGTAAGGCAGGAGTTCAGGGGCCATATTCCCTCCAACGTGACCTCAAATGGGCCGGGCCGGTAACATAATAACAGTGAAAAAATTATTATTAATTATGATAATGTTTACATCTACGAAGTTTCCTTAAAAATCTTAATAATATAAACTTGAAACGCATTAATAATAATAAATGCAATTTTAACAGTATTCTGCCTCGATTTATCAGTTTATTATTTACATATATGTGTGTTATAACTATTACAAATACACAAAATATTAAAAATACAGACAGAATATTGGTTAAACTGCAAGACATTTGAGGTTGTTCATATTTGTTCACAAAGGATGATTTGTCAGCGTAAACATTTTCATGTCATTTTCCTTTTTTTTTATAATAAAGCAAAGAGAAAATTTGAAGTTTTCAATATTTATAGGTTATTATAATAATATTCCACTGGTTCTGACCCACTTTAGGTCATATTGGTCTGTATGTGGAACCTGAATTAAGATGATTTTTGACACTGATTGTTCATATCTTCAGTGTAATTCATCCCACGGGCCGGATTGGACCCTTTGGCGGGCCGGATTTGGCCCCCGGGCCGCATGTTTGATACCTGTGATGTAAGGAGAAGACACAAACAAGAATTCAATTATCGTCTTCTGAAGTGTAATTTAAGGCGGTAGCGGTGCTCGGCGTTAGCGGCGGAGTAAAGGGAGGTATAAGCCTGCCATGAGGTGACAAATTCAAGAGGCATTTGTGTTATCGTTGGGTAACGCAACCTGACAGAGCACGCAGCGAAGGAGCGAACAGCATTCTGTAAAAGTTCATCTCAGCAGCATCTTTAAAGTATATAAAGGTTTATGTTTGAGGAGGAAATGAACCCTATGATTCAACTGCCTTTATGTCGTCTGTCCAACTGTAACGCAGGGGGGGTCAAAGTGGTGTTGGTTCAGTTCCACATCCAGCCCAATACGACCTGAAATGGGCTGGATCATTAAAATAATAACATATTAATATAGAAATGATATCAGTTCTACAATTATATGTGTAAATTCTAAGTTTTAATGCGAAAAAAGTAAAAATGTTTACATCTACAAACTATCCTTTAAAAACATGAAAAAAGGACATTTATTAGGAAAAAAGTGCAATATTTACAATTTATACCATTATTTGGCCTCACTTCCTCATTTTCACACATGACAGTTAATAATAGGTAGAATATTGGTACAATTACACTTAATTGTCTTGAGACATTTCTGGTTGTTTATAAAAGGCTAGTCTGTAAATGTAAACATTTAGTGTAATTTACCTTTTTTTAAATTTTTAACACTAAAACAAAGAGAAAAAAATGTGTTTTTCATTATTTATAGTTTATTCTGATAGTGTTTTATTGGTCTGACCTAAAATTATTTGAACATTTTTAATAGTTAATATCTTCAGTGTAATTTTTCTATTTCACTAATTCATCCCAGGGGCCGGATTGGACCCTTTGGGGGGGCTGGTTTTGGCCCCCGGGCTGCATGTTTGACACCCCTGCTGTAACAGAACATGATTGTAAGTTTTAAAAAAACAAACAAAAACAAACCTCCAGAAAGAACGTAACCCAGTAACCGCTACCTCGTCTACCTAAATGTGATAATACATGAGGTCATTGAAACGATTCCATTGTTTCAAGTGTTTCCTACAATTTCTGACCATATTTGGGACAAAACTGGAAAAAAAAAAAAAGCTGCAGGAGCCCAGGGGAATTATGGGAGAACTAAATGCTAGCTGGAAACTGTGAACTTCATTAAACATAACAGAGTCATTTTATGGCCTCGTTAGTGGAACCTGTTTAGCACCGCTACAGTGGGCTTCTCTGTGGTCGTAGGAGAACTCCTTCCATCGGATAATTACTGCGGCGGCGAATGCGTTTCAGGTCTTTAACCCTTTAACTAATGTATGAGGAGCTTCTCATGTCTGAAACGTCCATTTGTTTGGTAGAAGCATGATGATTGGACGGTTTAATGGATAAAGGTCATGTGGTCTGATGAGTCCAGACTGACCCTGCTCTGGAGTGATGGAGTGATTACCCATCATGCCTAGCGTCTACAGTCCAGGCCTTCCGTTGTTCAGGCTTAGATTCACATCCTAATGTCAATGAAACATGGAATTAAATGTGATATTGCTCACAGTTATTGAAATGATTCCATTGTTTACGTGTTTTTAGTCATTCTTGCTTTAAAATACCTACGTCGACTCATCACCATTTTATATATTCTGTTGACTTGGATACTTGTAATGCCTTCCACTACTGCGTTACAGCAAAAAAAGTAATCTGTTACTGTAATTAGAGGTGTAAGAAAATATTGGTTGTGCGATATATCGCGATATTTCATTTCAAGATACTGCATCGATATTAAAAATAGTAGTGTATCGATACTTTTAGGTATTTATTCAAATGCAGATTTAGCCGAGGTTCATTTTTGTTTTTTGTTTTTCTTTTTTGTGTGTATTTTATTTATTGTTATTTAGCACAGTTTTATTAATTTATGGTTATTTGAAATGTCAGATGTTAGTTCATTTGTTGGGAACGCACAAAATGTTAGTTATTATGAATTAATATTACATTGCATTTTATCGTAAGCGACTTACAAGGTATAGGCATATATAGCGTAAAGGGGCCCACCTGGGATTTGAACCGGCAACCTTCCGCACCAAAATCAGCTGGGTAAACCACTAAGCTATCCAGACGCATACTAATAGAATAGGATCTTAAACCGTAATGACTGTAAAACATCAGACAAAAAATTGCCTTTTTAACAGTATCGTGATAATAATAACGTGATTTGTATCGTATTGTCAGATTCTTGCCCGTACACACCCCTAACTGTAATGCATTACTTTTGTAACAAATTACTCCCAACACTGACGCTAACACAACACAGAACGTAACCGTTCGTTTGCAGACTCTCTCGATGAGTAAGTAAATAAATGTAAAAAGTCACCAAAACCCGGCTTGACCTTTGACCTCCTTGTTTTCACTTCCCGCTTCTACCTGCTCAGGCCTCCTCCGCGTCGTCAAGTATTCTGAAACGTCTCCGGCCCGAGTCGAAGCAGCGTTTCCAAGGGTCGAACCCCCAACAGAAACAGAATATCACTCCCGCAGAGTTCAGCCAACGTGGCGTGTCTCCCCGGGGTGTAATTGGATTGTGCTTGGCCTGCGTCGGGTATCCACCGGGTCCTCTTCAAATAGCAGGTCATGTGGCCGGCGTGACCTTTTCGGAGAGGAGACGTAGGTGGGAGCGACGCTGCTGGATGAAGCCGAGGGACGGGGGAGGGGGGAGGGGGGGCGCGATGGCGTGGGCATGTGTGCGGTCGGAACGTGTGTGCGGATCTATGAAAAGGGCACGCAGATATATTAACGCTGTGTGACATGAGACGCCATCAGAGGAGAGCGTCGAGGCTAAAGAGGCCGCGGGAACACACCGGGAACCGCTGAGCACCCAATAGGAGTCTGTCACGGAAAGGTGTGTTTTTGCCGGACCGTCATAGAACCTGATCCCCCATGTGTTCATGTCCAGATGTGCGGAACATCCTCGTCTATCAGTCAAATAAAGACTCGTCTGGAGTAGAACAGTGGGAGGAAAAATGTTACAATGTTAGAATTCCGATTTTTTATTTTTTTTTTCCCCCGTGTTTTTTCCGTATTTTCCGGATTGTAAGCCGCTCCGGAATATAAATCCATCACTTTCAAGAAATGTAAATGAATACCGATCTTTCAATCAGTCGAGCAGAAGGAAAACTTTACCCCATAAAGACTCAGAGTAGGGACGTGTTGCCTTCAGGGACTGACCAGAGGCTCTGTAAATCTGGAAACTCACCACAGACAGAACAAATGACTTCTAGACGAAACGAAAACATGAACCGATACATAAATTGTTTCAGAGATATTATCAGACATCTGCGGCGCATGGGTGGGGGCTACATCACACAAAAAAATTCTGATTAAAATAGAACATCGGACTCTTTTTGATGTTGGAATTAGTCGACGCAGAGACCGTACATGCAAGTTACAGATGAAATACAAGAAAATCTAATTCCTATACAAGTATAAAGATCCTGGGAAAATAAATAAATGAATGAATAAATAAATAAATAAAAGCTTATCAGAACTATGAAGAAAAGAGCGGTAAACAAACTCCAATATGTTTAGATTTTAGCATCTTTAACCCATAAAGACCCGAACCATCTACTGATCTAAAATGTTTTAACACCTGTTGATCCAATAAAATCTAATATAATATAATATAATAATATCAATTCATGTAAATAATTGGTGTAAAATGCAGTTTGCCATCTTTCCAAGGTCATCAGATATGACGTTCAGAAGTTCTGTGGTTACCGTGGCAACACCATCATCATCATCATCTCATCGATTCACCAGTAAAACCCATGGAGTCGGATCAATAACAGTGGATGGAGA
>JAPSES010000102.1:2739126-2754680 GCA_029822895.1 Maxillicosta whitleyi | reverse complement strand
ATGTAAACATGTTGATAATTCACTCCATTCCACTAGTTTTTCTTCTTTTTAGATTTTAGCGACAATAGCAAAAAAAATTTAACTGTCCAAAAAATATTTTCACATCCTACACAGGTCTTGAAGTCGAAAAACCTGCATGTAATACCGTAAGAAAGCCTTTTTGTAATAACAGTGCATTTTGTAATAAACGTTCAAAATGTAATAACTTTTTCATTTCATTTTGTAATAAAGCAGCATTTTGTAATGAATTGTAATAATATAAAAAATATGGAATTTACAGAATATTGCAATTTTTAATATGCAACCTTTGAATAGTGTACTGATAGTAATCGCTAAATACCGCTACTAGGCTAATACAGTGATACTAATATTAGGCCTAGCTTTTACAAATACTTTAAATTCAAATAAAATACAATTAACACACAAATAAACTATGCTTTAGAATTGTTATTATGTAATGCACCGTTTTATAGTGAATAAAAAAATTGCAAGTGCATTTTGTAATAATCTTCTCAAAATGTAATAATGTATTACACAATGTGGCAAAATATATTACAAAATGCGCTAGGGCAGTTTATTACAAAATGTGGCTCAACAAGCCTTTAAAAGCTACTGAATTTGATTTGGTAAGTGTTCTGTTGCCATAAACTTGTTTGCTGTCTTGTGTTTAAATGTGTCGGTTAAATATTCAAGTTGCAAACAAAGTCATGTTAGTTGACTCCATTCCACCAAACAATTTACTTTGAAATGAGGAACCAATTATCACTAACTTCACAGTAAGAAATGATCACAGAAGTGAAAAGTAAGCAGAAGGAAGTGCAAATTTAATAATACCCGGTTGGAGAAAAGCTTATTCTGAACCTAGTTGATGTGAGTCATATTTTTTTTTATCATTAAATTGTATTCTAAGTAGTCTTTAAAACATCTTAAAATGTCTTAAGTAAGAAGATGTTTACAGATAATGTGAATAAATTAGACCCATACGACTGCACACACCAATGATCCAGTCTGTGACAACAGTCTCCTGCTTCCGTTTGCCCCTGGGATGAATTTATGAAATGGAAAAATTACACTGAAGATACGAACAATCAAGGATGTTCAAATCATTTTAGGTTAATTTAATATGAAGTGGATCAGACCAGTAAAATACTATCATAATAAACTATAAATAATGGCAACTGCACATTTTTCTTTCTGTTTTAGTGTAAACAAAATAGTAAATTTACAAAAAACATATTTACCGTATTTTCCAGATTATAAATCGCTCTGGAGTATAAGCCTCACCAGCCATAAAACGCATAATAAAGAAGGAAAAGGCATACATAAGTCGCACTGGAATATAAGTTGCATTTTTTAGTTAAACGTATTTGATGAAATCCAACACCAACAACAGACATGTCACGCTGAAAGTCAATTATAAATAAAAATAGAATTGAGAACAACAGGCGGAATAAGTGTACGGTATGCTAACGTTACATGATGCATAAACAACCAACTGAAAATAAAAATAAAAGTGAACTTTCCCCAATATAGTAATAATAATAATAATAAAAACAATATGTGATGAGAACGCATTGATAATCCACTCTAACATTAAATATCGTAATATTTTACCATACTGATATTTTGTCACACGCCTAATTATGAGAGTGTGAACATAGTCAGTGTCAACTATAGGGAGACAGTAGATGATAATGCCATTAAAAGCGGAAAAAAAACCTCAAAATAAAAACAAAAAAAATCCATAGAATCTAATCTATACTTTAGAAAAAAACTCTTGACCTGTAATCGAATATTGAGAAGTGGAGTCTTCCGATAGTTGATGTCTTTTACTTTGCCATCCAATACTCCCTGGCATGAATACGCAGCAGTTTGATTGAGAATGAACCACAGGGATGAGCTTAAAACCAACCGCATCAGTCTTTCCATTTCAGATTATGCCTGAGCAGATAAGGTAATGTACGCAGAAAGCTTCAGAATATTAACTTTGGTTTCGCTTTACTCACTTATATCGCCTCGGGTGGCCTAATCAGCCTGGTACATGGCGTGATTATTATGTCGCTTATCAGCTTCGGGGATGTATTAATTGTCACAAATCACAATTACTGTAAACACGCATTTAGTTTGTAAAACGCTCCTTCGCACCAGTTCCATTTTTAATAAGTTGTCAGTAAATAGCCCCCCGTCGTTTATCAGGTATCATATCCCTGTCGAGTCCTGTTCTCCCTCCTCAGATTTACAGTGGTTTCCTTTTTCGGATTTATCGACAGGTTTGTTCCTGTTTGGCGGCAAGTGTAGCTCATTTTATCTGTGATCGATCCAACCCCGTGAACGGAACCAACGGAATGAAATAATCAGTGAGATTAACACTACTGTCAGTGTCAAGACGTGACGGATGATTAGTGCGTTAATTGCTGCAGTAATGATGTAATGGAGGGAGGGTTTGTACAGGTGCTTGAAATCCTTGAAAATGCTTGAATTTCAAGGTCTGAAAAGTTCTTATATTTATCTGAAGTCCTTGAAATGATTATTCTGTGATGTGAGTTTAACTCTGCCAAGACAAAGCTACTTGCAAAGAGGTGATACATTTAGAAAATTAAAAAGTTTATGTCAAATAAAGACAATTAGCAGGGGTTCCCAGGTAGATTCCAGGTACATTTTTATCGTAATCTTTGACTCGGTGCGAGTGTCTCTGAAGAACGCCGAGTGGCTTCCCCTTTTTTGGGTAAAACTTTGTGCTCTTCTTGAATTATGTAACATAATTTGTGTATTTGGTCCCTAATAGTTCCTACAGTTTGAATTAGAACCCTCCAGCTGCTGCGAAACTATCTTTATTTTCATTTCTACAACCTCTTTTCCTGCTTAATTTGTTAGGTCTATAGCTAGTTACGTCACTACATTTGCATGTACGAGGTCAAGACTTCCGATCAACATTCCTCCCAAGTACAACATAATTTGTTTATCGGCAGTAGTTGTAGTGTAACCGTTGGTGTCGGACTCTGCGTCGTTTTTAAGGACGAAACCCGGACATACAACTTTGAAAGCAGTCTCCGTTTATTCTTTTCGGCTCCTGACAAGTAGCACAAATACAAAAACCTCCGGTCAGCGAACCCCTCGGAGCGTGTCCCTACACTGACCAAATGACACAGAATGCATTTCAGCACATCGTAAGCAACTCGTACAAAGTTTGATGTAGTCCGTTCACTTAAAAGTGGAACGAGTACAAGCTAAAAAAGGACTGTACATAGAGATCTAGAAGGAAGGGCAGTGTCACAACTGAAAATACTCAAATCAAAAGTTTAATTAATTAAAATTTGGCTTATTTTATCTGCCCCTTTATCCCCAGAAATCAATTTACACAGAATGTCTTAAATACCTATTAATCCTATCAATACATGGAAATAATTAGTGTAAAATACATGTCATACTTTCATAATCATCAGATATGACCCATTTGGATGTTCATAGGCTCTGTAGTTACCGTGGAAACACTGTCATCTTCTTCAACACTGATTCACCAGTAAAACCCATGGAGTTGGATCAACGACAGTGGATGGAAACATGTTCAGTTAATGATAGATTTTACAGGAAGTTCATCCTTTTCCCTCAATTTTCTCTGTTTCTGATAATAACCCTTAACTTTAATCTGAGCTTTAACCCATAAACACCCAAACATCCACCATCTACCAAAACTATCTACTGGTATAAACAGTTGAATCACTAATCCATGTAAATAATTGGTGTAAAATACAGTTTATCATCTTTTCACGGTCATCAGATCAGATATGACTATATTTGGACGTTCGGAGCCAGCAAACGCAGCCCATTTTATCTGCGACAGTCCCGAGGCCATATAGTAACTCCGACTCGACCAACACAATGCGAAACCCAAAAATAATCTTTGATCGCCGTGTTGAACTCCGGGTTTTGATCCCACTTGTTCCGGACTGATCTCAGGTGAAAGTACACTAGGAAAGTTTTTTTTGGTGGAAATAATTCGGGGCTTAAATTGGACCTTCGGACTCCGGGGATCCTGTGTTCCTTCCACTATCGGCTCAGATGACCGCCGTTCCGTCTACCTTTGGGAAATCTGCCTCTAACTTCTATTATTTCGGCCCGATGTTCCCGTCTTGTGTCAAACGACTCGAAAGCCTGTACTTCCCTCCCAGCGGACGACACGCCGCGCTGCTGTACTCGCGACGGAACCTCGGATAAAAACCTAAATTGAGATGTTTAGATTAGACAAATGGACATAAGTAGCCTGCAGACCTACTCCGTGTGCCGTTGTGCCTGGGCCTGGTCGATATTCAGTATGCACACATGGAGTTTTCGCTTTAATACTGAGTGGGAGTAGTAATATTTTCACTCTCATCTTTTTTGTTTGTGCTGTTTCCACATATTTGTAAGGCGATATGTTTCATGACTGTGACTAGAAACCCAATATTCTCTTGCCAGGTTGATATAAGTGGTATTTGTAGAACGGCGCTTCTGGGACGAGCTGGATCTATCAAATAACATAGCACAGTATGTAACCATGTTATTTGATCTCTCATCTCTTCTCTCTCTGTCTGTAAAGTAATATCTTTGCATACTGTTTTATCAGCCTTCCTGTTAGTTTGACTGCATCAAGGCTGGGCTCATTTGTCAGAACTGTAGGTGAATTTGCACTTAACGGGACTTGTATCCGTCCGAAATTGCAGTTAAAATACAACTTTCCACGTTCGGAAACAGCCGTAGCGTGTGATTTAACCGTAAGAATTTCACCGAGTTACACTTTAATGATTTTCTGTTTTGTGCTTCGGCCTTGAAACAACACATTTCCTTTGTTCTTATCCAGTTAGATTTTTTATTTTTCTATTTCAATAAATTAACACGGACAAGGTTGAAGCTCATTAAAGTTTTGCACTGAGGGAACGGAAAGGTGGATGTTGGCTTAAGAAGAAAACATGGATATGTTTGTCAGTAATGTAGGCAAGAAAAAAAATGAAAAACTACTGTCCAAATGAACCAACAAAATGATTAAAAAATTAATGCAGAAGAGTATGATAGTCATTAAAATTAACTGCATTTTGTTGGATATTTAGGTCAGATTTTGTTCATTTTCTTCATTTCATTGATTATTGAATCATTTTTGTCGACTATCATACCATCGTACTCTTCTGCATTAATTGTTTTTAATCTTTTTTTTGGTTAGTTTGGGCTATATTTCTTATTTTTTGTTAATTTTTTTTTTAACTATTGTATTTTTCTGCATTGTTCTTTAATCCTTTTGTTTGTTTAGTTTGGATAGTTTTTCAGAATTTTTGTTCATTTTATTGGTTATTGAGTGAATTTTTTCAACGATCATACCATCACACTCATTTTGTTGGTTAATTTGGGCAGTATTTCAGAATTTTTATTCGTTTTGTTCATTTTGTTGACTATTGTATTTGTCTGCATTCATTTTGAATCATTTTGTTGGTTAGCTGGGGCAGTATATCTTAGTTTTTGTTGTTTTTTTTTTTAATTCATTTGGTTGAGCATAATATTTTGTATTCATTTTTAAACATTTTGATGTGTAGATATTATATTAATGAGGGCTAAGGGGTAGGGCTAAGGGGTGAATTGGGATTGGGCCTTGATTTATATCGTGGTACATATCGATATCGTCTAGGGCGACTGTGTAGCTCAGTGGTTAACGCCACTGACTTTGGTGCAGAAGATGGCTGCTTCAAGACCCATTTGGACCCTTGGGAAAGGTTACGCTATATATCCCAATGTAGCCACAAGGGGGCGAAAGACCCATTGTGTCGGTTCCAAGCCCGGTTGTGTCAGGAAGGGCATCCGACGTAAAAACCTGCCAAATCAATATGAGAATGTGCAAAAAAAAGAAATTGTTGTATGATTTTAGTCCCCATATCCCCCAGTTCTACTTCTCAATTGCAGCGAATTTAATGTCAGCACCAGAAAAAAATGGAAGGTGGTCGGTACATAACAAACACTGAACTTTACCCCCGAACAAAACCACCATTCCGTTCATTTCCTCCGAGTTCGTGCGGCGTATTCTGTATGTGCCGCAAACACTCTTCCATTTGGCTTTGCAAAAGAATACCCGAGCACAAAAGAACTTTTAGGCCAGTTCACGTCCAAGGTGATTCACAGCGCCTCCCTTCCAGTCCAAGTGTCCACGTCCACGCTGGTGTTTATTAGCTTAGCTTAATTGTGCGTAGCGTCGAAAGGTCAGCGCCCACTGTGCTACCTCGCAGCCAAAATGGCTTCCAGGGGACAGTGTTTCAGATGAATAAACACTGAAAGCTGCACCACCTTCCACCCCTCTGGCCCCATCCTTTACCTCCCAACGTGCAGCAGCATCGCATTCACTCTTTTCAGGACTCGTACGAGGTTCTGTGACTGATAGGCATCCACCGCTACGCACCGCCTCACCCACTTCCATTCCACTGGGCAAAAGGCAGCAGATTAATTCGCCTATCAGGTTTTTTTTTTTTCCTCCCCCTGCAGAAGCCTATGTTTATTCAGATCTAAGGAATGATGTGTTTGTCCTCCAGTGAATTAAAACATGCAGTATATCTGTATAAATACAACCCTGTGTGTGATGAATGGTATTTGACTTCTATATGCAGTAAACTTCTTCCGTTTGGCTGTAAAAGTTGATTTAATGAGAGAGTGACTGGAATAGATAAGCAGATACGGCAGGGAGGATTACGAGGAGGTGAGCTGAATGGGGAGATGGATGATGTGCAGTTTATTATCAGTTATGTAATGCACTTTTTATAAGCTCATACCTGTGGGGCTACAGGTTTTCTGTAATAGATGGAAGATTGCGAGCTTGTGTGCATTCTAAGACATGTGTCGCACTGTATCAGCCCTTTTAGGAGACGTGAACACTTATGGTGCAGGTTATGGATCAGGTTTAATAGAAGAATTTAATGGAGAATAAAAGGCGTAGTCTGTACCGAACACATGCAGAGGAGATAGTGTTTCACCCAGGGGTCTCAAACTCATCTTTTTCTGGGGTCCAATTTGATCTCAAGGGGGCTGGACCAGTAAAACAATAACATATAAAATAGTTGTATAATAATGTGTAAATAATGACAACTCAAAATCTGTCTTTGTTTTAGTGAATTCAAACCCATTAAACTATGAAAATACACACTTTTATAATCTACCCAAATGAAAAATATATGAATAACCTGAAAAAAAATGACATTTCTTGTGAAAAATAAGTGAAATTTTAACAATAATGTGCCTGAACTTATTATTTATACATGTTCATTATGGATCTGATCTACAAACACACTTAATAATAGGGAGAAAAGTGTTCAAATTGTGCTTAATTTTCTTTAGACATTTCAGTTTTTTCACATTTTATTGTTACAGGATATTATGTAAATGTAAACATTTTTTTATTCTGCTCTTATTTTACTGTAGATCATATTAGTCTGTATGTGGAACTAAAATGAGTTCAACAGCCCTAACTGTAGATTTTTTACACTTTGGAAATTCATCCCATGGGCCACATTTGAACCTGTGGCGGGCTACATTTGGCCCCTGGGCCGCATGTTTGAGACCCCTGATTTAACCCTTTAACATCAGCAGTCTCACCGGCGCTACATTTTGTACTTTACAGGATTCAAAGTACTGTAACTCCTGAACTGTTTGTGTGATCTACAAAACTCAAATGGCATCGGAAAGCTGAGATCCTGCACTTTCCAACACTGTATAACACTTTATGGCAGCAATGTATGACTCTTATTATAAATAGAAAGATTGACTAAAAAAAAAAAAAACAAACATAAAAAACCATAACATGGATACTGAATGATTAAGAGCAAAAAAACCATGTTTGAGCAGATGTGAAATAGTTGAAAGTTTATTTCTGTTGACACTTAGGGCTGTTTCTGACAATAAATACGCTAAAAACTTCTGCAGTTTTAAGCATTTATTGTTTATAATAATAATAATTAATGGACAGATATTGAAATATGAATTCTTCCTGGAAACAAAGGTGCAAACGAATCAGCAAAAAAAAGATTTTTTTTGACATTTTTTTCCAAAGAAAACACAGAGACACTTGGGCGGCCTGTTATAATGGCTTTATTAACACATCTTCCCTTTTGTGTAGTTCATGCGTTTGCTGTTTGACTAAAGAAAACTAAATGTTTTAAGGTGAAAATCTTCCTGTTGTTCGCAGACGTTGCTTGGAGGAGGTCATCGCATGGATTTAACTATGTTCCGACACACACTCTGGGACATCCTGACAACCGGAAACAGTGTCAAGGTGAGCTCACACACTTTGTCAAACACTTTTGGTGCTTTTCCACTCCATGGTACCGGTTCTACTCGACTCGACTCTACACGGCTCTTTCGCTTTTCCATTACGAAAAACGACATGGAATCTGGGACCTAATACTAGTTCTTTAGTACCGCCTCAATCGAGGTTCCAAAATGTTGGGACCGACACCAAAACATGACGTCACGACACTGCAGACAGTGATTGGTCAGGCAGTTTTCTCTGTGCCCCGCCCATTTCCATAAATCAGATGCGGAAGTAGACAGTGAATAGTGAAACATGAATCCACATGATGACAGAACAAAACTACACCATAGACGGAACGGAGATTCAGTCTGTGGTGGAAGACGTAAAAATCCAGACGAGAAAATACGCAACGAGCGAGTTTTCGGCAACTCTGAGCAGACGACACGGAAGTAACAAGTCGGTCCCATGAAAGTGGAAAAGCGCCATTAGTGAGGAAGGAAGGTAAACTCCAAGGTACTGCCGTGTCGCTAATCTGATGCTACAGTCGCAGAAAAAACTATTAGACCAAAAACAAGTTGCGTTAACCAATCGGCTTTCTTTGATAAATCCATCACAAGGTCCAAACACCGAATTATTGAGCTGCTTTTTCAGCATCTTCACAAATAAAAGTCATTTATAGATATTTTCACGTCTGTTTTTTCTTTTTTTTTTTCACCAAATTGCACCCTTACACCTTTTTATTTTGCTCCCTAAACCTTTTTTCCCGTCGCCGTTCTTCTTCGGAAAAAACGTGCAGCGGAACATACGTGTCGGCGTTCATTTAGAGTCCGTAAACCGTCTCCAAGAACAAGTTTATAAACCACGTGTTTTCATCTGATGGCCACGGCCTAAAGAAAATGCCGGCGCCTCCTCATCTCCTGAACCGAGGACGTGGAGAGCGCAAGATACCATCCTTTCATTTCCGCTTCTCCAGATAAAAAGATGAGAGAGGGAGAGGACGAAAGTGAGGCCTATCGCCCGGCAGCCGTGATTGAGTCCCTTCGCTAAGCCACGGCGAGAATCTGCTCAAATAACCCACTCCGCCGATAAGAAGCTAGTCATTTCCATAGACAAAAACACTGGGGTTCAGATTAGATTTCACCATCCGCAGGGCTTATCTCTGTGTTGCTTCATCATAGAATGTGAATTATAAGGCAAACTCCTGTCCCCCGTCTTTTCCTGAAAAAACACCACCAAAAAAACACACACAGACTCACAAATGGAATCAATCTATTTGCATTATTACCGCTAGCACCAGTAGCCCGCATTAGAAATATCACCAAAATCTAACGCATTAGCATTCCTTCCCAAGTGAAAGCATTTTTAAAAATTATTTTCTTTTGCATATACAAGGTTGCTTTTAGTGCCTTTGGTAAGTGGATGTTGAGGCGTTCGGATCTTTGACAGTTTCATCTGTAATTATAGAGAATATCTCCTTTTTAATAGCGACCGCAATGACACCATTTTAACGCGATTGTCCCATCGATTGCAGGTTTCTAATGCGTTTTCTGCCAATATTTGAATCCAGATGAAGGATTTCTCACTTGAGGACGATTCATTCAGTGTTAAGTAATGGTTGTTTTCATCGCTTTCATCGCAGGTTTTTGCTCGATTAAATGAAAATGGATGAGAAGAAGAGGAACTTTTTTTTTTTTTCACCACCTAAGGGGAACTCGGTCTCAGTCCTTTAACTCACATAAAATAGAAATTTAATTAAAGCAAGTAAGTACATTAATTAGGGCCTGTTTTATGTACATTTAGAGGCAATGGAATTTTATGCGGCGCCGTAGCAAGAGGTCACATTCCACGGCTCTGCAGAGGGTTTTAATTTAGTAGAAAAGGGCAAAGTTTTAACTGTTAGAGTGTCTGTTAATGAAAGAGTCTTAATGTTTTCTCTGTCTTTACCACTAGGAGACGTGCAGTGCACAGTTTGATGGTTGAATTAAAAATTTTTATTTTTATTTTTGGGGGCGGTTTTTTGCACTCTTAGAAAATTTGTCGGACACTAAGTCACAGATTCTTTATAAATTTGACGCTCGTGTTCTTTAATTGTGCTTTTCTTTTTGTTAATATTGTTGTTTTTTTAATTTATTTTTTCAATTTTATTATTACCGTACTTTCCAAACTATAAGCCGCTACTTTTTTCTCGCTTTGAACCCTGCGGCTTATACAACGATGCGACTTAAATATAGATTTTTACAGGATAACGGCGTCCAGGGTTCCTCCGTATCAATACGCATATCGCGAAGAGGCCCGCGACGATATATCCCCATGTGGATATTTTGGGCACACCCCGACTTTTTTCTTTTTTTTGTTAAAAAAAATGTGATCAGGCAAGGTGTGTCAACTAACATGATTTCTGACTTAACTGAACATAAATAACACTAAAAACACTAGTTTTAAAATTAGTCTCGCATCTTGATGTAAAGCATAAATTCTTTCACAACTCAAATAAAAATCAAGAACAAAATGGGTGATTATGCCGACTGTCACTTTTAGCTAAATGTCATCCTTCCTCTGTAAAATGTATGGAGTTTTGTTTTGTTTTTTTATATATATTTTTTTGTGGAGAACTCAATGTTCTTAAACATAAGACACACTGTACAGGAAGTGAGTTGATTTCATTAATTCCACTGGTCAGTAATTAATTAATTAATGTTTGGTTGAGTCTTAGGTAGTAGCTAAAAATCAATTGAGAAAATATTTAAACACACATTAGATAATAAAAAAACAACATTAAAATCAAAGAGGAATAACGAAAAATGGAATATTATTTTGTAAATCCGCAGCAAAAACCCAGCAAATAATTAATACTATTAAAAACGTAAACCAATGAACTGTAAACTCTTGAATTAACGCTGCTAAAAACGGGTAACTGTTAGGTAGCAAAACCCAAGGAGAACCAGAGAATAGAATAAATATTGGTTATTTACAGACGATAGTTGTTAAATGTTAAATGGAGGAATATGTTAAAGCCCATTCATCATTATATATAATATATATGACGCTAGAAGTGAAAGTCATCATCGTTGGCTGCAAATTCATTCTGAAATGTCGGTTTGTATTTGACAGCTTCCATTAAACTGCGTTTTTTTGTAAAAAGTGTAGCGAAGAAAACAAAACAAAATCTGCTTCATATGTTTAGAATTATAAAAACCATTACTATTCAAGTAGAATCATTACATGCCGGGTATATTTGTATTTGCAGACTTCCAATGAAACCATCAAGGTCAGAGAAAGTGACTGAAACATTAAAATAAAAACCCAGGCGTACGTGTTAATGCGCCATTTGAATTTCAGATCCATCCACTGAAATTAGATATGAGCTCTGAAGGCAGATGATATTATATTAAATGAACTAGTATAAAGAATGATTAATAACTAAAATGTCTTCTGTGTTCGTCTGCCAGGTGAATTTCAGAAAGGTCAACAACAGTCCAGTAAATATGGAAAAATAATGCGGAAAGATTCTCCGACTTCATATTGAAGGGTCCTTTTCCACCCATAGAAATAATTTTTTATTCTTTTTTTTTTTTCGTTTATCGGCGCCAGAAAAGGCAGAATTTTGAATGTAGAGTTTGTTTCAAGCTTTGTTTTTTTGTCCCCTTGAATTGATTAATAAAAGCCTTTGTCTGGCTTTTGTTTCTGCTGCTTTTCATACGTACGTAGCAGCGTTTTGTTTCCGTTCATTACATCTCCCAGCGGTTTTGTTGTTCATTTCTAGGCCTCTCGGGAATGATCGACAGAATGTTTTTATTCACTTGACCCTCAAGTACCGTTAAAGTCACAGAGATTCAACAGAACACATTTAAGGCTCTAAAAGTTGAGTTATCGTTCTTCGCAAACTGCTATGCCATTGCTTCTTTGGACGCCTGTACCATAGATTTTGATTTATACAACCATCAAGTAATGATTTGCACTTGAATGCGCATTGAATACTCATAGAACATGGATTGCCATGACCTTATTTCTCCATCTTGTTAAAATAACGACTGTGTTCCTTCATTCGTAAGAGTAAACAGGAAGGTCTGCTGATCTGTTTCAACGTCCTTTCCCTTTATTTGTGGTCACTGATTTGCAAAACAAACTCAAACATCAAAGATTATAGCGGCAACAAAGGGGAATAAAACAGTATTTTTTTTGGTAACAACAGATTTCAGTGTAAAATAATGTCGGAAATGTAACTCCGCCAATGTATCCCCTGAAGAAAAATGAAGTTTTGGGTTTGTTATTTGGTTCTTTATTGGTGGTAAAGAGCAGGAACCAAGGCGGCGAAGATTTCAACAAAAAATTGACACCAATGTGAAAGTATTTTAAAGTTGTAATACCACTGACGGCCACTAGATGCTGCCGTTTAAAGCCCAGATTCACAGTTCTCCGCTGTTTATTCATTCATTTAATTTGGACTATCAATGTATTTAGTAGAACCTTTTTTTTATTATAGGTGTATAACACTGCACTATAATACACTAACACCACTGTTAAATGAGTCTTTATACCATTGCATCGCATTTTTTATCCGAGTCCGTAAACTAGCAATTAACATTAGCTATCTTTGCATGTTTTGTCCAAATATGGTTATTTTTGGTTCTAAAAAGTTAACATCATGGTTCCTCCATCCCCTAGTTATATACATTGTGTTGTGTCGACATAGGAATTAGGGGAAAAAGACTGTTCAAAAAAGACATGTTCAGTCAATAATGGTAGAAAAACAGCTGTTTTTTAATGAACCCATACACTGAGTTTTTTAATTTAATCTAAACTTACCAATGATATAACCTGGGATGCGGAAGTATAAAGCAGATTTAACTTCAGAATCCAAAGGCTAAAGGCATAAATGTGCAATATAAATGAAGTGACGTTCCATCAGTGTAACTACGGTTACATTGACCTGATATTAGGATCCGATATTGTCTTTGCCGAACCTCACAGCGAGTACACGCAGACCATACAGCCTTACAAAGTGAAAGTGAAACTTTAGACGCCTTACTAGTTCCTCTGACCTCATTTCCTTTTCCCTACCTTTGTAAGTTTTAATCTGAGGGGGCAGACCGTTTGTTTAATGGGGCATTTCTCTCACCACACCAGCAACCACCCCCACCAACGACAGCCTGCAGCCATATTGAAATGGCGTCGGAACTAAAAAAGTCGCATCGGTATGTCTCTTAAGTGTAAACTTCTAATGTTCTATAAGAAGGTTTTTCTACCCGTAACTCAACACCGTACTCATCTGTTAAAGCAGCATATTTCCCTCTGATAATTATTTACTGGAATATTGAGAACTTCAATTGGAAAAAAAAAATCCAAAACAGTTTATAAATATGTATTAACTCTGGAAAGACTTGAATATAAGCTGAAACTTAACTGCAGTCATAGGTTCAATTAATTATATCCCAATTAAAACAAACAATTTTTTTATCAGCTTCCAGTTATATTATGTGATTTTTAGTTTATATATATTTTTTAACCTATCGAAGCAACATCAGCTTGTTTAAAACAGTTTTATTACATTACGTTACATTTATTGGACGCTTTTATCTAATAGAGGACATAAACATAGTTTTATATCCACACGTTACCTTTAATCCTTGACTCAAATGGGATAAATGGGATGTTTCGTACCATACACTGCTTTAAACAGAAGATAAAAATGAAACAACACAACAAGACAAACCAGCAGCAGCAAAGCCCAGACCCAGACGCCATGAGGCCAACGCGGTGACATTAAGACTGATGAACCAGTTGACCTTCTAATTGTGTTATGTTGAAGCCTCATATTGTAGCTGCCGTGGCTAATGGCGTGTTTTCATTCTGCACGCCACACCATGCTAAAGTCCCTTATATAACGCACACCCCGGCAACAGAGGCTGTCACACATAGAACGGCCATGACAGTGCTTTGTATTTCAAAAGCAAGCGTTTGCTAATGAATCACTGCATCTGTCATGCGGCCCAATTAGCGGCTAATTATTCCGTCTTTAATTTTGTACGACTTTAACCTGACCTCCATTGTCTTGTCAAAGGGCTGCTGGGTTTGAGTTGGCCTCTGTTGAAATAAATCACATTTGTGGAGGATTTCTTCAGCTTCTCCCAAAAATATAGTGAATGAATTAAGTAAACTGGTTCAGACGGAGAGAAGGACGCCGAGGATGACGTGGGGAGGACGATGGAGGTGTGGTTGAGGTGGTATGGACATGTGTGGAGAAGAGGGTGGGGTGTCAAACATGCGGCCCGAGGGCCAAAATCAGCCTGCCAAAGGGTCCAATCCGGCCGCTGGGATGAATTAGTGAAATAGAAAAATTACACTGAAGATATTAACAATAAAAAATGTAAAAATAAAACACTATTAGAATAAACTATAAATAATGAAAACCACATTTAAAAAAAAAAAAAAAAAATCTTACACAAAAATGTTTACATTTACAGAATAGCCTTTTACAAAAAAAAAAAAAAAAGTAAACAATATGAACAACCAGAAATGTCTCAACAGAATTAAATGTATTGGTACCGATATTCTATGTGTTATTAAATATTTCGTGTATTTGTAGATCCACTGTGATCTGTATGTTATAATGAACGTGTGAAAATGAGGAAGTGAGGACAAATAATGGTATAAACTGTAAAAATTGCACTTTTTTCTTATTAAATTTCTTTTTGTTCATGTTTTTAAAGAATCATTTGTAGATGTAAACACTTTAATAATACAGTTTGACTTTTTTTCCACACTAAAACATAGTAATTACACATGTAATTGTGGAACTGATGTCATTTATATATTATTATGTTATTATTTTAATGATCCGGCCCACCTCAGGTCATATGGGGCTGGATGTGGAACTGAACCAACACGAGTTTGACCCCCCCCTGGGTAGAGTGTTAACAATGGAGGTGGCGGGTGGCGATGGAAGGATGTGGTTGAGGACGATATGAGGTGATGGGGTTGGAGATGGAGGTGGGAGGAGAAATGTGGAGGAGAGGAATCCATGGACCGGTCAACCCCTGCTAGCTTAGAAAGCGGACGGCATAAAAATGTTGTTTGTGTTTGTGTGTTATCCCAAAATATAGAACGGGTAAAAAATCTGCAAATGCTCCGAACTAGGAAGTAGCTGAAACTAGTCTGATAAACTAGAAAGGCACTCGGAGAGCGCAAACCTCCACCAAACACCACAGTTCAGGTCACACATTTGAAGACAGTATATGAGAAAACAGGACTTCCACTGCCATCTGGTGGACATTTGTTAGTACTACAACAGCGTCAA
>JAPSES010000102.1:2633546-2644042 GCA_029822895.1 Maxillicosta whitleyi | reverse complement strand
AATGCAGTTGTCTCCAAATGTTTTAGTTCAGTTAGCTTGTGGCTACAACAAGCTAAATGTTAACTTATTGACGTAGCGCGAGGATTTTATTTAACAATTAGAATTCAGTAATTTTCCGATGTCCCCAGGTGCATGGTCAAACATAAAGTAGTCCCTCAAGGATCTGTCTTGGGTCATTTTCAGTTCATTATGTCAACAGTTTTTAGTCATAAAGGGCCTGATTTACTAAGATCGCAAGTAACAGGAAATAAATTTACAGGTAGGAGTTTTTTCAATGGTTCCTATTGTTTCATAGTTGCCGGTAAGTAAAAAAAAAAAAAGGAGCTAAAAAAAATCTGATTGTGATAATGCAGTTGTCTCCAAATGTTTTAGTTCAGTTAGCTTGTGGCTACAACAAGCTAAATGTTAACTTATTGACGTAGCACAAGGATTTTATTTAACAATTAGAATTCAGTAATTTTCCAATGTCCCCAGGTACATGGTCAAACATAAATTAGTCCCTCAAGGATCTGTCTTGGGTCATTTTCAGTTCATTATGTCAACAGGTTTTAGCCGCAAAGGGCCTGATTTACTAAGATTGCAAATAAATTTACAGGTAGGAGTTATTTCAACAGTTGCTATTGTTTCATAGTTGTCAGTAAGTAAAAAAAAAAGTGAGCTAAAAAAAATAACAGTTATTTCCAAATGTTCCATCTCAGTTCAGTTAGCTTGTGGTTATAACAAGCTAAATGCTAACTTATTGACGTAGCGAGAGAATTTTATTTAACAATTAGAATTCGGTAATTTTCCGATGTCCCCAGGTACAATCACTTGGCCCTACTTTCATTTCCTATCAGTACGCTGTCATGCTGCTGACTGCTGCGCACTAGACAACAACTTTTTTCAGCAGTGAAACAGGTAGACTAGCTGTCATTTTGCTGCAGCGCGTAGGGATACGGAGAGAAAGTAGGCCCAAGTGATTACAAGGTATGACTTTTTATGGACATTGGTTTTGTGATGCAAATAAATCACTCTTTTGAACACATGCTGTTTTTAGAAGAAAAACCTTTTATTTTAGTGACCACCCCCCGCAAAACTTGACGGAACTACTTTTGTTTGGACCAAAACCGGACCAGAACTGGGCTCACAGGACACTGTCGGAGGTAAGTCAGTGTGGATGTACTACACTTATGAGGGGATGAAATACAGATTCATGTCAAAAAAACACAACTATCCCTTTAACGCAACAGAATATTAGAACTCGTTTTCTCGTCCATTTTCCAATGTCACTTTTTTTTTTTTGCGTTATTTGAATTAGGGTTAATGATTATGATTCACAGAGATACGAATATACAGATTCGTGTCAAAAATCCCAAACTATCCCTTTAAAAAGCGATTAAAGCACGTAACGCATCAAAAATCCTTCCAAATTGAGCTGTTTTCAAAAGCCGGTTCGTCTAAAAGCCGATCCTTGCTTCTAGAAAACCCTTATTTTGCCCATCAGCGAAGAACAAGTCCTGTCGATTGCAATCACCGGCGGAACGGAGCCCGGAGTCTTCGGTCGTTTCCTACGCGCTCAAACTCATCTTTGATTTCCAAAGTCAACAGTCAGAGGCATGGATTTCCTCTCTGTTCTCCTCAGACTATTGGCAGCAACCGAGAAAAAGGAGAGCGAGTGCAGAGAGACGAGGGATGGAGGCTGTGTTTTGTTGATTTCGTAGCGGTTTCTTGCCACAGACGCTATTCTCGGGGCTTGTTTTTTTTTTTTTTTTTGCGTGGGGGGGTTGAAGAGAGATACCGCCGCAAAATGAGAAATGACACGGTTTCCCCAAACGTGGCGCCTCATCGGCCCGTTATGGATTAGTTAAGGCTGTTATTCTAATCTGCGCCCCTTTTCTTCAGCGCCTCATTACAGACGGAAGGTGCCAAGGCCTCATAGGGAGAACAACATGGAGTCCTGTTAAGAATCGTTAGCGAAGACAGATGTTGATGGAAGTCGCCGCTGATCTGACAGAGGACGGAGGGAGCCAAACTACAACCGTTTTGTGTCGTAAGCACTAAAATCCAATCGCGGAAACATGTCTGGAGTTAGAGAAAACATCCAGAGCTGAAGGCCAGCGTTGGATGTTTGGCAAATAGAACCGTGGACCCAAAGAGGAACGTTTAACTCAGCAAATAACACAATGTGAGTGTTATTAACCCTTTAAAAACTTCAACCACAGGGTGTTATGGGAAGACATAACAAGGTTTTATTAGTTTTGGGAAGTTTTTCCAAAATGTTTATTAATAATAATAATAATAATAATAATAGCCAGCGAGCGACTGGGTAGCTCAGTGGTTAACGCCACTGACTTTGGTGCGGAAAATGGCCCATTCAAGACCCAGGTGATCCCTTGGGAAAGGGTCTTTATGCTATACATCCCAATAACCACAAGGGGGTGCATTGTGCTGGTCAGGAAGGGCATCCGACGTAAAAACCTGTGCCAAATAAAGATGCGAAAGTGATTTGCTGTGGCGACCCCTGAAGGAAAAAAGCCGAAATAAATTATCAATCATAGTTATAGCCAGCGCCAATGGCCACTACGCTGCTTTTTTAATGACAGGGTTCTCGCCAGCATAGCGAGCCCCCACATCGGGAATTTTTTCACCCCCATGTCCCCCCCGATCCGTGTATCCACTATCCATGTACATCCACAAACATAGGTCAAAAAGTAGGTCAAAGTTAACATTTTTGTATGAATTTTTAATGATTTTTTTTTGCCCATTTAATTATAATGGGCAAAATTTCACATCTGCAGCAGAAAAACTATTGGTTGAATTCATACCAAATTGCGTTTATAGATTCCCAGTGACTCAGAATAAATGTCATTCCATTTTAGGAAAAATAGGTCCAAGTAAAATTTTTCAATTTTTTCATTTTTATTTTTTTTTTCTCCCATTTTCTTGTAATGGCAGAAATTTCAAATATCTCAAAAACTTACATTTTGTTTCAATTTACTTCAATTTTGGCACATATGTAGAGGAAACTGATATAATGACATCAGCTGGGTCGATGCCAAAAATAAGTTCTAATACATGTGAGGGGCGGGGCTTGTTGCACCTGGAACCACCTGTTTGGATTTTTTATGTTTATTTGTTTGTTTGTTTGTTTGCTCCATCGTCAGGAGCCTGAGCTGATCATCACTTATCAGTTTCAGTTCATTTTACACATAATAAATTGTGGCTTCGGAATAGGTGACTATTTGGATACAATGGCATCCCTCAAGGATCTGTTTTAGGTGGTTTTCTTTTCATTCTGTGGACGATTTTACGTACGATAGACCCCGTTTTTAACTGTTTAATATCAGGTGCAAATAGTTTTAGTAGAATGTGGATGAACAGGCTGTTAGCATCTTCACGTGCTGCAAATAGAACTATGATCCCAAAGAGGAGTGAACTCCGAAAATAACCCGATGTGAGTGTCATAAGTGGGACTGTTATCGGGAGGGAGTAACGTTTACATGATATCATTCCCGTCAAACTTCAACAATTAATTGTTTTGAGCAGGTCAAAACACGCCGCTTTGCTTCCATTTCGCTGTTTTCAACTGTGTAATCGCGTCACTTGGATTTATTTTTTTCATTTTTTTATTTTTTTTTTTTTGCTCGATCAACAAGAGCCTGAGCTGATCAGCACTTATCCTCTTCAGCAGAAAGGTACGGCATCATCTCAGCCTTTGTATCCACTCGTACAAAAGAATATTTCCGTACATGCTTAATGGAAGAACTCGACATAGACAGGATGTACTTGTGAATTTATCTGTGAATTATCCATGACACGATGCTATTAACGGGATCACATACAAGTCGCGCCGTTCAACCACTCCAGCCCAATCAGCTTAACGGCCTTTTCATTAAAAGCACTCCAGAGGGGTTTGTGGGTTCGTGACAGAGTATGAACAGCGCAGAGCACAGTGTTAGAACAGGACGGTAGGAGACGGCGCTTTACGGATCAGAACCAGAACCTTCCGTATAGATCAGAGTCACGACATTTCCATAGACGCCCGCTGTAAAAAAAAAAAAAAAAAAAAGGCGGATGAAATATGGATCTGGAAGGGCCGGTAGTTCTTCATGAATGTTACGCCGTTGGAACACATTCACTTCTATCGCAGCTGAGCTAATGGTTATAGCGCTAAGCTAGTAAGATATCGTTAGCTTTCAAATGATCAAGTGTATTTCTTGTTTTAGTGGAGCTTCATGGTGATATCGTTAGCTATCAAATTTTCAAATTTATTTCCTATTTTAGTGGAGCTTTATCTTGATATCGTTAGCTATCAAAATATGAAGTATATTTCCTGTTTTAGTGGATGTTTATGTTGATGTTGTTAGCTATCACATTTTCAAGTGTATTTCCTGTTTTAGTGGAGCTTTATCTTGATATCGTTAGCTATCATATTTTCAAGTGTATTTCTTGTGCAGTTTTATGTTGATATCGTTAAAAGCACATGTAAACATAAAGGTTTGTTTTTTTTTAGCTTAGTTTTGAAAATAGAAAGGGTGGGGGCAGATCTAAGGTTTATTCCAGTTTAGGGTGGCATGATGGCAGAAAGAGGCTGCACCAGATTTTGTTTTTTAACAAACAAAGACGTAATATAACTCAAAAATGTCCAAAAAAAAAATTTCATAATTTCTTTTCAAAATTGTCAAACTTTTTCATCCTTCCTCATTAATGACAATTTTAAAGTGTCACTGGAAAGGAAGGAATCCCTCCCCTCCTGGTGGATCATCTGTGTATTGCTTGTATCTAATTGTATACATCAGGTTTTTCGAGAAAAATATCACACTGATCATGTAGAGGGCTTCAAAACTCAGGTATCAAATATGATACATTTGTGTTGATATAATTTACAGTTGTATTTATAATCTGTGTAAAGTTGAACATGGATAAATGGCTGTCACTTTATTAAACATAATACAAATAATGGTTTTAATGTCCTCAGTGAAGATGAATTATATAAATATTAATTTGATTTATTTATTTTATTTTTTTGGCAGTTGCTTCTTTGGGATTTTCAGGTTTTTTCTTGTTTGTTTGTTTGTTTTTTCCACATTCTGAAGCAAAAACATCGTGCCACCCATTTATCTGTGCATGAATACAACCCAGCGACGTATGCAAAAGCAGTAAATAGGCCTTCGTGTCTTAGTTATACTGCGAAATCAGAACAGGAGGGTTGATGCAAATTATAAATGAGCATAATAGAAAAGCTGGTGTGCCATAAATCACAGACAGACCATATGCAAATGTATTTACGTACGCCTGCTGACATCAGCAGCTGTGAACAAAATGTACAAGCATGTTTTATTTATCTTGTGTCCCATTACATGCGACGCTACACGGTGTTCGTCTTCGTGGGCTGTGAAGGTGAGAGCAGCAAATGGGTGACATGATAATGGCGTAACCGTCTGAGTGACCCCCTTTATTTTATCCACATGAACGTGTGTTGGACCAACTGAAGCTCGACACAGGAAACATACGGCGCCGTTTCATACACTATACCGGAACCAAATTACATCACACGACATGTACTAGGACAATTTTTTTTTTTTTTCACACACTATATGATGACAGATTTTTATTTCATACTATACGGGGACCTTTTTTTTTTTTTTTCTCCATATGATACTGTAACGCAGGGGTGTCAAACATACGGCCCGGGGGCCAAATATGGCCCGCCAGAGGTTCCAATCTGACCCATAGGATGAATTTATGAAGTCTAAAATTACACTTAAGATAGTCACAAATATTTTAGCTCAGATTCTATGTTCAAATCAGTAAAATATGATCCTAATAACCTTTAAATACTCACAACTCCAAATGTTTGTCTTTTAAAATGTAAATATTTTCATGTAATTTTCCTATTTTTACACTCAAGTAAACTGTAATTTCATAAAAAAAAAAAAAGGGAAGTAACCTGAATTTGAACAACCTGAAATGTCATAAAGGAGGTGTAATTTTACCAGTTTCCTGCCTGTTATTAAATTTTTTGTGTATTTTTAGAGTCACTGTGATTTGTACGTTAATATTGTTAAAACTGGACTTATTTTTCTTAAGAATTTTTAGGTTGATCATGTCATTCACTATTTTGGTGATCTTCAAATCTGGTTAAAAAGTGCTCTAAATTATTAAAAAAATACCCACATGCACATCTCCAGAGGTGTTTTGAGTCTTTAATTGAACTTTCATCAGCGCCCCCCAAAGTTCAAATGGTAATGCTATAGTATGTCGTCCAAAAAGGGTAATTTTGGACCAATTTCAAATCTGGTTAAAAAGTGCTCTAAATGATTAAAAATACTCACCTGCATGTTTATAGAGGTATTTCGAGGTATTCCAAGGCTTTAATTGAACATTCATCGGCGCCCCCCAAAGTTCAAATGGTAATGCTATAGTATGTCGTCCAAAAAGGGTAATTTTGGACCATTTTCAAATCTGGTTTAAAAGTGGTATGTATAATTATTTTCTACATGGTTGGATTAATAGTATGGCATGTCATCTAATTATGGACATTTTGGACATAAATAGGTCCATGTCTCCAAAGTGCATCGGACGGCTGCTTTTGCCTCAAACACTGACATTCATTGAGTTATTTTTAATTCATTTACAGGTTGAAATGAAGAAATAATTGACTGGAATCGGCCAATAATATGTCAGTCCGATGTTAATAATAATTTGACATTTTGGACATAGTTGAAATCTGTAAAAAAAATTCAGATGATCAGTATGCAGAAGAATTTGAAAATGATCTGGTCATAAAACTGTTTTCTTCAGACATAATTATTATTATCATTATCAGTATTATTATCATTATTATTATCATCATGATAATTATTATTATCATCATCATCATTATTATCATCATTATCAGTATTATTATCATCATTATCAATATTATTATTATCATCATTATAATTATCATCATTATTATTATTATTATCATCATTATTATTATTATTAGGTTCATGTTGCATTTAAGGGATCCTTTAAAGGTAGGACTGTCAAACGCATATTTTCTTTCCAATGGTTCAAATTACATCAATATTTTATAGAAACATTATTTTTGTTTACAATGGTTAAAATGCACAATATTTTTAAGGAAATGGTAATTTCCTCTTCATAAAGACAGGATCAGAACAGCGGCTAAATGAAAGAAAAGTAAACTTTAGCGTTAACTTTAGCGTTTCTTTTCGTCCGTTTTTAGACTCATCAAACATGGGTTTAAGGATCAGCTCCAGAAATTGAAATTAATGTTAAAAGGTGCAAAAAAAAAAACCCCAAAAAAAACAACCAAAAACCATTCTGGCTCTTCCTTTTGATTTGACATTTTCCATGAAAAACAAAAAACAAACAAACAAAAAAAAAAAAGCAGTTCTCTTTTTTCTGTCACACTCTTCAGATTCAACAGCTCCGTCATCTCGTGATCCGACCAAAAGCGATCAGACGGACGAATAATCAGAGCGTCGGATGATGACTCAGCGCCGCCAGAGGAGACGACACAAAAATGAACATGTGTCTTTATGTCAAATAACTCCAAAGGACCAGATGTCAACTTATTCGTACTCATTTGTCACAGCCATTAGCTGCTCGTGTCTAATCCTGTTTACCAGCAGCGTGTAATCTGAACGTACAGCTGCGAGACGCCCAATCACAGCGCTCGTGTGCCGCGGTAAGACCGGCCTCGAACGTGCGAGATAAGAAGTGAACATCCTGCCAGTCAAAGATCAGCAGCGAATTACATTATATTACATTTGGCTGACGCTTTTATCCAAAGCCACTTACGAGGTATGTGTAGCGTAAAGGGTCTTGCCTAAGGACCCACCTGGGATTTGAACTGGCAACCTTCCGCACCAAAGTCTGCGGTGTTAAGGTCACCAGTGAAGTAGTCAGTGAAGCGCAAAAAAAACCCTCACAAAACGCCAAGAACCGTCAATAATGACATGTGGGAGGGTTTGACACTCCAGAAAATGGATGTCGTAGAAGTGGGCGGGACTTTCGCTGCAGGAGAACGCAACTAATTCAATTACAAGTCCAATCAGTGATCAATAACAACCATTTATCTGTTATAACCCAGGGGTCACATATGGTAGAAAGTGGGCAGGACCAGTGAAATAATGTAAATAATCGAATAAGAAGTTTTCAATGAAAAAAAAAAAAAAAAAAGTTAAATTCCGTAATGAAAATGTTTACATCTACAAACACAACCTGTCAATCAAAGCTCGGAGGTGAAGTGCAAAGAAACTTAGCAAACACCAAGAACCGTCAATGACACGTAAAAGTGTTTGAAGCTCCAGAAATGAACCCGTTCAATAAAAAAAAAAAAAAATTGGACCAATGGCCTTGCCGCTGTCCAGATGTGTTGGAGTCATGTGGTCTGGATGTCGTAGAAGTGGGCGGGACTTTCGCCGGAGGAGAATTCAATTAAAGTTCAATTTCGGACCATCTTCAAATCCGGTTAAAAAGTGTTCCAAATGATTAAGAATTGCAGAACTTCAAGTTTCCAGAGGTGTTTCAAGGTGTTTTGAGGCTTTAATTGAACATTCATTGGTGCCCCCCCCAAAGTTCAATTGGTAATGTGCTTATATATGTACTCTGCAATAGTAATAAAAAGATAATAATAATAATATTTTTACAATTATATTTTTCATTATTGAGTTCATTTTCAGCTAGAACAGATACACAGCAGAACAGGTGAATTTAATTCCCCCCCTCGACTTTGAAGTTGAATCTGACCAATGAAGGGAGAAAAAAAACAAAAAACGCCGGACATAACTGGGAGAAGTTTCGGAAAAAAAACAAAAAAAAAAAACAAAAAAACCAGCGTGTTGATAAAAGTATTGAATTCAACTGTCTTTATATTAGGATAAATATTACTTTGGTTAAAAATATTTTTCTTCTAATATTTTTACTTTATTTCTTTCTGCATTGATTTTTATTATTTTTTCATGTTTTTTTAAATCAACCTCAATTTAATATTTATGATCCAACTGTAAATAATTATTTCTACCTTCTTCACATCTCCCATTAAATATTTTACTTATATATTTACTGTAATATAATAATTTATAAATATTTTCAATAACACAGCTGTAAACACGTGTCCCAATATTTGTGTCCGTATAGTTAAGAAACAATATTTGCTTAAAGTTTAATGAGATTTTTCTTCCTGTGACAAAAGTCGATGGTTAATTGTTAGAAAATTATTATTTACAGTCAGAAAATTTAAAGTGCATTAGAAATTTACAGGAAGAACATTAAAAAATCAGTCATGGATTTTTAAAAAAATCTTAAATTATATGAAAATTTAAAAATAAAAACCAAACTCAATGTTGAGAAAATCAAACATCCAGTTATTTTCTAAACGAAGATAATTTAACCAATGTAATAATATTTATCACAATATAAAACTATATTATGACATTTCTCATTGTTTCTTTTCCCAGAAACACCTGAACTCAACGTGTCAAGGAACTGGATTTTATTTTTGGAAACAGAAGAAAAATCAATATTTAAAATAAATAAATAAAAAATTTAAATGGAATTTCAGAGCGTTTTTCTTTTTCAGTATCAACAAATAAACCAAATTTTAAAAACAGATACATTTTTATTTTCTCTGAAAAGTTACGACCCAACAAAAAAACATAACAAAAAAAAGACCAAAAACAGGGAAAAAAAAAATGCTAACGCCTTGGTTACAAACATTCTTACCAAAAACCGATTTGTGCGAATCTTTCAGTTTGTCGACATTCGTGGAGGGAGCATGACCACGATGTCCGGAGTTCGCACAAACTCATTGTTCGTAAGAATCTTTGTTATAAGAAGTTAGCACTACTTCCTTAAAAACATCCAGAAAACATCGGAAAATTAAAACGTCGGTTTTTGTCAGGTCGTAACTTTCTTTATTAGAAAGAGAAAATGAAAAGTATGTTTTTAAATTTGGTTTCTGAATTTTGATACAAAACACAAAACAAAAAAAAAAAACACACCCTGAAAAGTTTCAGTTCTTAGGTCACTTGGGCATCTTTCGGAAATTTGTCATGACGTGCATTGTGGGAAGTGGAACTCCACGCAGTCGCAACAGCTTTGTTACCTTTTGCTAACGCTAATAAAACCTGAGTGAATATTTGGTTTTATTTGATAAACAGACGATTTGTGGCAGAGCACACGTTTACCGACTTGCAAATCCTCTTAAATTGAAATAAATGAGTAAATGCTTAAAGTGTTTTATAATTTCTAAATTTGGGTAATTGGATTTTTTTTCAGAAACAAAACAAAAACTAGTTGTTTCTAAACAACAACCGCGTCCTGCTTAGCCACAGACGGCTTTAACACGTTGCTCCGTCTTTTTGGGATGAGCCCAAAGACCCGCTCTTCCTTGTTGGACTTGGTCGACCACAATCCCAGAAGTGAAGAGCGGATTTTGCATTCTGAACCGCTTCTGCTGGTGTCCACTTCCGCCCTGACCTGGGGGGGGGGGGGGGGGGGCC
>JAPSES010000102.1:2447246-2459188 GCA_029822895.1 Maxillicosta whitleyi | reverse complement strand
ACATGTAGTATCAGTATATATGTGAAATATAACATGTAGTATCAGTATATATGTGAAATATATGTAACATGTAGTATCAGTATATATGTGAAATATAACATGTAGTATCAGTATATATGTGAAATATAACATGTAGTATCAGTATATATGTGAAATATAACATGTAGTATCAGTATATATGTGAAATATATGTAACATGTAGTATTCAGTATGTGTTTAGCACGTAATCGCTCATGTATTGCATCCCATAATGCATTGCTGTTCCCCTCTTATCTAATAGAATGCTCTAATCTGCTAAAGTTTGGACCAATGTTCACTGTTGATATCCATTAAATATAGATGCACAGCTGAGGAAACACAGTCAACCCAAAGCACACGGTGCAGGGGGACGACTGATTACACATGTAAGTACATACAACTATTGGTTCTATTTTATTTATACAATGACTACGTACAGGGAAAAGTAATAACATATTGTTGTAGATAAACACACCCAAACAAGAACGCTAACATTTATCTGCTGACAATGAACAATGTAATTTATAGCAAATTATTTCAGTGAGATTTCTATGTAAACATCATGTTCTGTAAACACCGCTAAAAAGATGATATTGTTTCCATGGTGATATGTCTCATGGTCTATGTCATACAACACGCTTATCTTTCTATGCAGAATACTGCAATGTGTGCTGCTGCAAAAAACAAAACAAAAAAAAAAACATGTAGGATATAAGTGTAATATGTGTCATATATGTAATATTCAGTATATAAGTGTAATATATGTAATATCTAATATCCAATACATAAGTATAATATATGTTATATGTAATATCCAATATATAAGTGTAATATATGTCATATCTAGTATATAAGTATAATATATGTCATATGTAATATTCAGTGTATAAGTGTAATACATGTAATATATAATAGCCAGTATATAAAAGTGTAATATATATCACATGTAATATTCAGTATATAAGTTTAATATTTGTCATATGTAATATTCAGTGTATAAGTGTAATATATGTCATATGTAATATTCAGTGTATAAGTGTAATACATGTAATATCTAATATCCAGTATATAAGTGTAATACATGTCATATATAATAGCCAGTATATAAAAGTGTAATATATAGCATATGTAATATTCAGTATATAAGTGTAATATAAGTCATATCCAGTATATAAGTGTAATATATGTCATATGTAATATTCGGTGTATAAGTGTAATACATGTCATATATAATAGCCAGTATATAAAAGTGTAATATATATCATATGTAATATTTAGTATATAAGTGTAATATATGTAATATCTAATATCCAATATATAAGTGAAATATAAGTCATATCTAATATCCAGTATATAAGTGTAATATGTCATATATCTTATCCAGTATATCAGTGTAATATACATCATATGTCAGATCCAGTATATAAATGTAATATATGTAACATTTACACTTACGAGCAAGGAACCAAATTTGGTAACTTCACCGACCTTGACTTTCTACATGACAATACAACATTTTGAAACATTCCATTGAAAATTTTAATGGAATAAACATGATGTAGCCTCATTTATTAACAGGCCACATGTGTCTGTGTTGCATTCAGGTACCTCTGTAAAGACTGGGAGCCTTACAGAATGAAAACGGGTACAGATGCTTATGTGCAGGTACACTACGAGCATAGTTCATGTTCATTTAAGTAGCATTATAACGTATGGTGTGTTTTCTCCTACAAATAAACCTTTAACTGCACTAATCAATGACTCCATGCACTGATACAGTACTGATGGATGCTCATGTTCAGAGTCATTAATAAATATGTCATTCTGGCTTATATTAATGGTTTTTGGATCAATGAACATATGTCAACGACAGAGGAAAAACTACAATTCAGGTGTGGTCTTTTCTGTGGATCGGCCTTTAGAAATACCAGCTGTGGTTTCACTGAGTGGATCAAAAACAACAAATAAATAAACGAACGCGGCAGCGACAAAGGAGAAGAGTTTTGGAACGGAACCAGTTAGCGAAGGCAAATGAAGAACAGGCTTCTGCAGGGTTAAAGTCAGGCAAATGTAAGACTTTTTAAGACCTTTGCGAATTTGCGTATTTTCTTGGTAGCGCCAATAAATGAACGATCGTATCAATTTAAGACGTGGCTAATTTTATGACCTTAAATGGAAAATCCGAATATTTTTTATGACTTTTTATGGCCTAAAATTCGTATTATTATTAAATTTAAGACTTTTTATACCTCTGCGGAAACCCTGAAGAATAAACTAAACAGAATATTAAACAAAAACAGGAGCGTTTATACTGAAACCGCACAGAAAACACACGTTTATTGGGTAAACTCCAGCCAGAATACAAACTTTCTTTTCATGTCGACCATTTTCTCTCTCTCTCTCTCTCTCTGTCTTTTCCACAATGACAGGCCTTAAACACTATATCCAAATTGGATCTGGGAGATGCGAGCGTCGTCTGCATCGGCTCTGAGAGACGTATACGGCGAGGCGGCTGATCGTCGGTGGAGCTGCTGAAAATTGTGCTGTCATGGTGGAAAACGCTGAGAGATTAATATGGGTGCATTTCGCTGCCATCATCTCGCTTTCATTATCAAGTAACAAGCGCTGGGAGGAAAAAAAAAAGAAACAAGACGCTGCTTCACTGCTCAACCTGAGATGTGAGTGTGACATTATGTTGACAATTCAGTGTGTGTGGACTGTTCACACACACACACACACACACACACACACACACACACCGGTGTATCAATGCACCCATTACTGTCTATAGGAGATTGGCTTGGTTTTGTGCTGAGGTGTAATTGCACAGCTGTCTGGTATTAACCCCTACCCCCCCCCCCCCCCCCTCTAAACAAATGGGCTCGGTTAAGACAGCCCCTTCAACCTACCGCCGCTTTACAACAGGGGTGTCAAATATAAGGCCCGTGGCCCAACACCAGCCGCCAAACCTTTCCTTATTAATTTATCTAGAGGTGGGTATCGTCAACAATCTCACAATACGATACATATCCCGATACAGGGGTCACAATACGATGGGTATCGCGATATATGTGCATTGGGGGGCGGCTGTGGCTCAGTTGATAGAGCAGGTTGTCCAATGACCAAAGGGTTGGCGGTTCAAATACTGTCCACATGTCGAAGTGCCCCTGAGCAAGACACTGAACCCTAAATGTCTCCCAGTAGGTCTGGCATGGTAGTACCTTACATGGTAGATTAGCATAGTATCCGTCTACTGGTGTATGAGTGTGTGTGTGAATGGGTGAATGTGAGGCCTGTGTAAAAGCGCTTTGAGAACCAAAAGGTAGATATAGAACTATATAAGAGCAGTCCATTTACCATTCCAGTACATGTATTTTTTTTTTTTTTTTTTTTTACAGAACATAGTATATATATATATATATTTAAATCGTTCCCTTGCTTTCATTAAGGCGTGCGCTCAAAATATTAATGCGTGCGCTCGAGTTATAAAGGCGTGCACACGCGTTATGAAAAAGTGAGGGACGTTTTAAAACGCGTTCCCTCGGTTTATATCCAAGAAGTGGGAATGATATCCTGTCGTCCCCTCACATTATTATAATATTCCCACAATATCCTTGTTTTCGTTGCCTACACACACACACACACACACCGGCTGTAGGTCACCATGGTAACTTTTGAAATACTAGATGCTATTTTATGTGCATGTCATTCTCTGTTCCACACCATGGAAAGTGAGAGAACGTGTTCTAACGCACTCACACGCCTTGGATATAAACCAAGGGAACGCGTTTTAAAACGTCCCTCACTTTTTCATAACCCGTGCACGCGCCTTTATAACTCGAGCGCACGCATTAATATTTCGAGCACACGCCTTAATAAAATATAACTCGTGCCCTCACTTTTAACTACCCAAACGCACGCCTTAACGCAAAGCGCGCACACGGGTTATAACTCGTGCGCACATTAATATCTAGTGCACACGCCTTATAAATCGTTCCCACGCCTTGTTATTTTTTTTATTCATCATGTCCCCTCTACGGCTCCGTAGGAAAACTATGAAATGAAAACATTTTTAATGCTGCTAATCTGATGTTTTCTCAATGTTAAACATACTCTAATACTAGTCATTTACTCACTCCATGGAGATAACGTGCAAAAAAAAAAGTTTACAACAGTTAATTGCGGTTTAATGACAATAACAAGCAACTAATTTACACGTTAGCGCAGATCAGGTTTAGCAGAGTTACAGTAATAATATGAGCTGCAGTGCACCGATATGGAAGTGAAACCACTACATCTATGAATATACAATAGAACAGCTGTAGAACACAGAGAATGAATGGGTTATTTTGGTTTGTGCAGTAATCACCGCAGAACGCACAGTACAACAAACACAAAAACACACAAAAAAAGGAACAGGCTCGAAGCTAAAGCTTAATTTTTTCCTATTCCGTTCACCTGACACAACACTTATGTTATATTTAATGTGTACATCATCAAGGATTCGCATTATAACAACAGAATCAACAACAAAAACACATGTACCATCTCCACTTAATATTCCTGAATAATTTCTTTTTTTTGGTACTTTTTGTCAGTGATCACCATGCATGAAAAGGTTAAAACTGTTTTTATAAACTATGATTAAATATTATTTTATATTGTTTTAACTGGCATGACTACAATTAAAGCTATACTGTATGATAGAATATTGTTTGTTTTTTTTTTTGCAGCTCAGTTCAATTTAGCAGCAAAGCAGTTCATGCACGAGTGTATGATGAAAAACAAAAACACAAATATCATGTATGATGTGGCATTTGGACACTTTTATTTTGTAATCTTAACCCATAAGAACCCGGTGTGACATTTGCAGCAGTTCCCAAATGAATTTTCCTCTATATTTAACCATCCTTAAGTGGTTTATTATAATTTATTATAATATTATCCTCTGTATTTAGTTTTTTCTCCCCAAACATTTAAGTATTTTCCAACATTTAATTTAATTTACTAATCATGTAGATGTTCAGGAAACTCTCATTAACTGAACATAAACCCAGTGTTTCCATCCACTGTCATTGATCCAACTCCATTGGTTTTACTGGTGAATCAATGTTGTAGAAGATAACGGTGTTTCTATGGTAACTACAGAGCCTCTGAACGTCCAAATATGGTCATATCTGATGACCATGAAAAGATGATAAACTGTATTTTATACCAATTATTTACATGTATTGATAGAGTTAATGGATCAACAGGTAGTAAACAGTTTAGATCAGTAGATAATTGAGATGAACTAGTTAAATGTTTATAGTTTATAATTGTTTGTAATTAATAGTTCGTTCATAGTTTATAATTGATTATAGTTAATCGTTCCTTCATAGCTTATAATAGTTTATAGTTAACAGTTTGTTCATAGTTTATAATAGTTTGTTAATAGTTTATAATTGTTTATAGTTAATAGATTGTTCATAGTTTATAACTGTTAATAGTTTATAATTGTTTATAGTTAATAGTTCATCCATAGTTTATAATTGTTTATAGTTAATAGTTCCTTTATAGTTTATAATTGTTTATAGTTAATAGTTCCTTCATAGTTCTGGTTTTTTCAATGTTGCTGCTTTTCAATATCACTGCCAAAGCCAATATAAGTAAGTTTTAGTAGTTTTTTTTTTTTAGCCAAACAGCAGAATGAACAAATCTGTCTTTATCCAAACTCAAACTAAATAAACTTTACTTATTTACTAAACCAGCTCAGAACCAGACCTTTAAATTGGATTTTCTTCTTCACTTAAAATAGAAAGATCCATCCATCCATATTAATCATATTATATTTTAATGCTAAAACATTGTTATAACATAAACATATCGTGTTGCAACATGAATAAATGCTGGTAGAACATAAAAGCACTTTTCTATGTTGATCAAATACCTTGTTGTGACGCCATGATACATTGGAAACGTGTTATTAGAGCATGAAAATATCTTTTTATGTTAATTAGAAGATGAAAATATGTTATTGTGTGAAAATCACTTAGCTGTAACATGAAACTATCTTGTTACACAATGAAAAAAACAGCTGATTATAATAATAAATCGTGGCTGTAATGTGACAGTTTTCCATTTTGTGGCCTGGCAGCATTCTGTTTGATAAATTGTACCAGCTGTCTTTTCCAGGCCGCAGTGTGGAGGTAAAGACATGCAGCTCCAGGAAGTCCATCAATATGCAGAATGTTGGCTTTGCATGATAATATGACTTTAGGCTTTAAGTGTGTTCGGGTCTGCGTAGACACGGGGAATGTCAGCGTTAATCTATTCCTCATCATGCCTCTGTCATGGGATCTCCTTGGAATTTTTACACCTCGTGGTTTGACGCGTGCACATGAAATGTCATTTCAGACGTGTCATCCAGAGCCCGGGTTCAGATGATACAGTGCACGTTAGGGAAAGAGCTTCCACTGTAAGATCAGCGGAGGATTTATGTCTTAGCTAATGCGAGCTAATATGGGTGTTAAAGCCTCGCACATATATAAAGAAACTTCAGGAAACACCACATGTATTAACCCATAAAGACCCAAACAGCGGCGGACGACCAAAACTACTGACTGATATAACCCTTTAATACCTAATGATCCAATAATTCTATCAATACATGGAAATAATTGGCGTAAAATACAGTTTTTCGTCTTTTCACGCTCATCAGATATGACCCATTTGGATGTTCAGAGGCTCTGTAGTTACCATGGAAACAACATCATCTTCTACAGCATTGGTTCACCAGTAAAACCCATGGAGTTGGATCAATGACAGTCAATGGAGACACTGGGTTTACATTCAGTTAATGATAAATTTGACTTTTTCTGCTTCCCCCCCTGTTTTGATATAATAACCTTTGACTTTACTCTGAGCTTTTCTGACTATAAACTAAACATAGGAAAATAAATGATTTTCAAGGAAAAAATGTGAAATTTTGCTATATTTAAGATTTGAAATTAATCCAAATTGTGTCGGTAAAAGTGACCACCACCGACCAAAAGTATCTACTGATTGAAATAAACTGTTGATCCATTAATTCTATCAATACATGTAAATAATTGGTGTAAAATACAGTTTTTCGTCTTTTCATGGGCATCAGATATGACCCATTTGGATGTTCAGAGGGTCCATAGTTACCGTGGAAACAATAGTCACTTTTCCATTGGACCTCGGCGCAAAACTTTATTGATATTTACTTTAGTTGGTGCGTCATGTCGGTTTTTCCATTAAATCACAAATGCGATGATTTGTTTATTTATCATCGGTACATGAGACAAAAAGAGGAGGAGGCTCACCAAGACCGTGATTGAAGAGGAGGAGGACCAAAAAGAACATGACCAAAGAGGAGGAGGACCACCAAGACCATGACTGAAGAGGAGGAGGACCACCAAGGCCATGACTGAAGAGGAGGAGGACCACCAAGACCATGACTGAAGAGGAGGACCAACAAGACCATGACTGAAGAGGAGGAGGACCAACAAGACCATGACTGAAAAGGAGGAAGACCAACAAGACCATGACTGAAGGGGAGGAGGACCACCAAGACCATGACTGAAGAGGAGGAGGACCAACAAGACCATGACTGAAGAGGAGGAGGACCAACAAGACCATGACTGAAGAGGAGGAGGACCAACAAGACCATGACCGAAGAGGAGGAGGACCACCAAGGCCATGACTGAAGAGGAGGAGGACCACCAAGACCATGACTGAAGAGAAGGAGGACCAACAAGACCATAACCAAAGAGGAGGAGGACCACCAAGACCATGACTGAAGAGGAGGAGGACCACCAAGACCATGACTGAAGAGGAGGAAGACCACCAAGACCATGACTGAAGAGGAGGAGGACCACCAAGACCATGACTGAAGAGGAGGAGGACCACCAAGACCATGACCGAAGAAGAGGAGGACCACCAAGACCATGACTGAAGAGGAGGAGGACCACCAAGACCATGACCGAAGAAGAGGAGGACCAACAAGACCATGACTGAAGAGGAGGAGGTCCAAATGACTGGACATTCATTACATTCACCTCTAAACCTATACTCTATACAGCAGTTTGGGGGCAGTATTATCAGTTTCTTCTGTCTTTACGGGGTCTTTACGGGTTAATGTCGGCTCGTTTGTATCATGACATGTCCGGACTAAAGGATCCAAATGCTGATCGGTCTCAAAAGGCCCGAAATTTAGGCACCCATGAGTCACTAATCCGGGAAATGTGGAATCAATAAGAACCCTCCCCAGAGGATAGACCTTAATGATTTACAACAAAGCTCCTTGACTTTTAGTCCACAGCCAAATTTCCCTTTTACCAACACTTCCATCCGTGATAAACTAGGTTTGATTTTCTTTAAATGGCCGTTGATGTTGTGCCACAATCTAGTAGAAGTACAGTGTCGGAGTGTTTCAGTCTTTTAGTTACTGTTCAGTTCATGGGCACAGTCACCACAATAAAACGCTGCCACAGATACATACTGTGACATTTCTATACAATAATTATGTTTCCCTTTAGGGGCTCATAAATGTACATACTGTAATTACAAAATCACCATTTAATGAAGTCAAATAATAGCATAACGACCAAGAAATAATTGAAATTTCTCTTTGTTTTTGTGTGGATGTCAAATGAAATTATGAAAATGTAAATAACCTGAATACAGCCTGATTTACCTTTTTGCGTCATGTAACGTTAGCATACCGTACACTTATTCAACCTGTTGTTCTCTATTCTATTTTTTATTTATAATTGACTTTCAACATGACATGTCTGTTCTTGGTGTTGGATTTTATCAAATAAATTCACCCCAAAAATGCGATTTATAATCCGGAAAATACAATAAATGATATCAATTCCACTATTTTAACATGAAAAACATTTAAAAAAATCGTTAAAATGTTTACATCTACAAACTATCCTTTAAGACCATGAACAAACATGAACAAAATAGAAATTTTTTTTTTTTTAAATGCAACTTATGTATGTTTTTGTTTCTTTATTATGCATTTTATGGCTGGTGCGACTTATAATCCAGAAAATATGGTACATTTGGGGAAAAGGGGTTAAAGTAGAAATTTTTAATTTTTTTTTTTCCATTTACTTACAATGTGCCGATTTTCAAATGTCTATAAAAACTTCAATTTTGTTTCAATTTACTTAGCACATGCATAGAGGCAGTTGATATCAGCTGGATCGATGCCAAAATAAGGTACAATATGTAGGAGGTAGTGGAACCACTTTTTTTTTCCGAGGAAATGTTTGAAAATGCAGAATCCCATTTAAAAAAAAAACAAAAAAAAGCAAAATATCACTCCTTTAAATCTACAGAAAAATGCATTTGGTGACCGACACAAAATGCCCACTGGGTGTCCGTGGGTTAATGGAAGGTACCAGAGGATCCTTCAATGACAAATTCCATTTAGAAAACACGCGTCCGTGGTTTAAAGCAGCGGCAGCAGATGTGGAGTGTGCTTTATCGTGCAGTCGAACGCTGAATTTGTCTGCAGTCAGCACCAGTGAGCTTATTAGAAAACTGTTAACCACAAAAAAGGATCAAATGAGTTTCTATGACAACTTCAAGTCAGCAGTCTTTTAACAAATCAAAACATGATTAATCTCTCCCATAAAGTCTGTGGAATGGAGCCTCCTTTTTTTTTTATGAATGGACCTTCAAACTCCTCAAGAGATGATTAATCAATGTCTACTGGAGACAGGAGTGGAGGGGAAAAGGAGAAAATGTGCCTTTTCTAAAGGAAAAGACGGACTTTTGTCTAGAACAGCAGATTAAAATGAACTTTTTTTTTTATTATTATTATTATTTTTCTTTGTGTTCACTGTCATTACTTTCACATTCTGTCAAATTATCACCCAGAAGTGAAATACAAATTTCACTCCGTAATCCAGTGTTTAGCCTCAAAGAGAATGCGGAGGAACGTTTCTCAGAAAAACTGAATAAAAGACACTGTTTGTTTAATTAACGGCAAATAATCGAGGATAGTTTAAAAATGTCAAAATTTTCATTATATAATTTTACTTTTTTCACATTAGACCAAGGATGAACTTTGCAGTTGTACTTATTTATAGGTTATGACATTAATATTATTATTATGTAACATTATAACTGGGGCTTTTATTTTGAAAATATTGTGTGCGATAGAGACAAACTCATATAATCCATATCATTCATTATGTAACATTTTTAGGCTTTTATTTTGAAAATATTCTGTGTGTGTGTGTGTGTGTGAGAGAGAGACAGAATCATATAGTTTTTACTGTTCATTATTTAACAATTTAATGAGGCTTTTATCTTGAAAATGTTAGTGTGTGTGTGTGTGTGTGTATGTGTGCGTGTGTGTGTGAGAGGGAGTGAGAGACAGAGAAAAAAAGAATTTGTACTATTCAGTGTTTCCTGCAGAAACTGGGGGTGAGTTGTCGTGGGCCGGGAGGGGGATAGCGTACCCTTGCGGCACGACGTTGCACGGATAGCGGACCGATAGCGTACTGATAGCGCAGGACAGACAGAAGACGGGAGGGGCGACTTTGCTCAGGCGGCCGCCTTGTCTAGAAAGTGCTGCGGGAAACACTGCTATTCATTATTTAACATTTTAATGAGGCTTTTATTTTGAAAACATTACCACGTTTGTATGTGTGCGCGACAGAGAAAGAGAAGAAGAAAGTTTGTAATACTTGTGATTTCACATTTTGTAATGGAGCGTTTCTTTATTTTACTTGAATATCACATTCAGCTGTGTGCGACCCCTGAACAACCTGGATTATTCCTATTTTCAGTGTAATTTTTTTTATTTCTGAAGCGCGCGTTTGACAGCCCTGTATTAGGCTTTACAGTTCAGACATGCGTTGTGGATATTTAGGGTGAATTAAACATCAGAACAGACCCTCTTCTATTTTCAGACAGAGCGAGTGAAGCGGAGTGAGATGTAAATTTGGGGGGAATTTTACTTTCAAAGTAGCTGGGAGCATTAAGGAAGCGCAAACGGCTCCTATGAAAGTTTTATTGGGGCCGGCTGACGGTAATCCCTTTCTCATCACTGCTTTGAACGCTTTTGGTGCGAGTTAAAAGAGGAACAATCGATAATGAACTGAATCTGGCCACATTAGAGCCCCTTCTGGGATACCGAGGTTCTCTTCCCCCATAAATCCATCACATCAGGGGTGAAAGGCAGTGACAGAGTCAGACGGGGGAGGGGCTCCCAGCTCCCAACACCCTCAGACATTGACAAAGCCACGCCCAGCGGCTCTGGAGCGCAATGACGGGTTCTATGTTCTACGTCCTGTGGTCTGGATGCAGCTCCCGATAGGAGATGGTGGGACAAAATAAGTCTAATAAAGCCCATATATGATCACATCTATCCGAGCTCAGTACGAACTATGTTAATATCTGTAAGTATTTACATCCAAATATGGACCGATATAAATAAAGACACGTTTGTAAAGTTTGTCAAAAATGTAAACTGATCAAAACTGTGTCGACATTGACTCATGGAAGCGACAGATACAAGTAGAAATGAATCCAACTGGTGGTTTTGGTTTGACCCTTCATGGGGGGGGGTAGATGTATAGTGGACAAGACGTGCACTAGTTAGTTTTATTATTTATTTTATTATTAGTTTGTTAGTTAGGAAGATAACTCAAAAAGTTATGAATGGATTTTAATGAAATTTTTCAGGAAATGTTCGCTCTGAGACAAGGAACAGATGATTAAATTTGGGAGGTGAACTTTTTGAGTTATCCTGCTAACAAATAAACAAACAAGCTTTTCTAATTACTTCCGCCAAGGAGTTAACTAGGTAACTGTGTTTGTCTGTTTGTCTTTTAGCAACATAACTCAAAAAGTTATGGACGGATTTTGATGAAATTTTCAGGATTTGTTGGCAA
>JAPSES010000102.1:2347163-2358087 GCA_029822895.1 Maxillicosta whitleyi | reverse complement strand
GCCCCGCGGCTGTGGTTTATAAGCACTTTACCGAGACAGGTTTCATTTGGAATTTACTACCTTATGCATCTCTTTAACTATTTAAATCAAGAACCACTAGAGATAAATAAATGTATTGCACTTGACCCTGAGTGAATGTGTTACACATTACATTACATTTGGCGGATGCTTTTATCCAAAGCGACTTACAAGGTATAGACATATATAGCCTTGTCCAAAGGCCCACCTGGGATTCGAACTGGCAACCTTCCACACCAAAGTCTGTGGCGTTAATCACTAACCTATCCAGTCGCAGATATAAGCACATATATGTCCTTACTTTGGGTATTGTCTACATTTGAGGTATTTGTCACTGTAAAGTGTTAAGTAGCCGAACTATCATGAATCTCTAAGTCTTTCTGTGATTACTCACCTGCATCTCTTCCCTCACAGTGAACAATTTAGAAGTGTACTCCACCATAAACAATCCATGTGTTTACAAACAGAGCCAGTAGGTCAGTCGGGCATTTTCGGAATTTTATCGCAACGTGTATTGTGGGAAGCGGAGCTGCTGCGTGAGTCTCTGCTTCCCACAATGCACGTCAATGTGAATGACAGATGTATTTGTTTATATTTGTCCTGTTCATTATGCCCAAACTGCAAACCAAACCATAGAGACCACACAGTGACTGTATGGTACAAATACAGGTACTGAACTGGTACCTGAAGTAGCTGCAGTAGGCTTAAACACAAAGCATTTGAAATTAGCATAGCACTGCAGCGTTAATGTCGCTTTCTTTGACACACTTACTTGTGATGAGTAAAAATATATGTGGCCATCAGTGACAGCATCGCACATCACAGACTCAAATGCTCAAAACTAGTTAAAACAGCAGTGACAACTTAAAACGATGCTGCGACGTGTCTTAAGCTGTCGTGGGGGACGGTGGGGGAGGGGTGCGGAGTGGGCAACATCGCAAGCGCAAACATGTGGAAGGACAGTGACGAGAAAAGAAAACAGAGAAGACAGTCCTTAATTGCCTTTTCAGTCATTAACAGGGTCCCACACCTCATGAAACATTAATTACACCGAGCGCTGTGGAGATAGGGACGCTTAATTAGAAATTATTCACCGCGTGGCGAGAACTGAGCGATAGCATTTCAGCGGCATGTAAATCGCCCGTGTGAGATCTAAAATAAGCGCTGTAAAAATCGGTGTCGACGTCGTGCTTATCTGGCTTCCTCTCGCTGGCTGTCTTGTGAAGTACGATTCCCTTTTACCTGATAGCATGTCGAGTGAAGTAGGACACGTGTTAACCCGTTGTTCTCCTCATTTCCTGGATCTGCCTCCCTTCCCCCTCCCCCTCCTCTTACCTATCCTATACCTCCTGCTTTGTTCATAAATTATTTACGCTTCCCCCTCTAGACAGGATGTAATTGACACAAAGGGTCTGTCAATTATTCCAACATCTGGGAGGGACTGCTCGGTACAACGCTCCTCCACTTTAGCCCCTACCGTCCTGTTCATTTTTAGCCCCGTCTAAAAACCGACCTCTTCTCCCTTCATGCTTCCGAAAGCCAAGCCAATGATATGACATTAACGATCTTGATGGGACATACCCTTGAAACCGTTGCCCCTTCCTCACTGTTCCGGGCATTTCCCCTAATCCCCCAGAAAACTTGAAAAATGGTCCGCTCCACCCCTCATCCCTGGTGTATTGATCTTTCCCTCCACCCAGCCGTTCCCACCACGTTTTCCCGTCAAGTGTGTAGCCTCCGTGTGTGTGTGTGTATGTGTGAGTGAGTTGTACGAGATCGCACAATGGACTGGTAATAATGTCACCAGACTGTACCTAATGTAATGGATTGGCCTCGCTGTTCCATGTTAAGACTCCAGGCACAAGTACCGGCCTTGGGAAATGTCACAAGGATATCAGAGAGGGAAGAGTTAAGGGCAGATGATGTCTCTGATGGAGATGTAACAAAACGCATTAAGAGACGTATACAACGCCTATTAAGGGTGTGCATTAGGACGTGGATGATCAAAGTGAATTTATAGGTCTGGGGTGAAAACTGAGGTGGGGTGAAAGATTCTGGCCTCTGATATGAGACTTGTACGTCTCACTGCACATGCACATCCGCTGGTGTTTCAATGTAAAATCAATAATATTGCATTGATGAGATTACACTATGAAAGAATGTGGTCTTTCTCAGTATCGATCTAGGTCATTCATGAAACCTCTGTGTCAACCTGCACAAATACATAATCATCATAAAAGAAAACCTTACAATTTAATAAGACAAATAACAGATAGGATCTGTAGTCCAATGGCAAATTTAAAGACATTAACTGACATTCATTTCACCTTTCAAGGTCACTCAAGGTCAAAGGTCATGGCACTAAAGGAAAGCCCATCTGTGACTTCTTATCTATTGCCAATAGTAATTATATCAATATCTTCAACTGTTTTGAAGTTACAGTTCTACTACAGTACTGGTTTGTAAAGGGAACATTTTCAATGGGGACTTTTTTAACTTCCAAAATAAAATAAAAAAAATCATAAATCAATATTTCACAATTCTTTCAACAAACTTGGTAGGTCTCAGCCCAAAGATGTTCCACAATAAATATTAAGTCATTCTGACAGGTGTTTTTGAAAACAGTGGCAGCTGCTGGTCTTTCAAAGAGAGGAAGTTAGCTAACTAGCTTGCTAGCTAGTTCACTCTGACCTAGCCAACAGTAAGACTGACTGAACTATCTAATGAAATGATATTGAATTAAAACAAGAAAATATTGGAATTATGCTAAACTGAAAGAAGGAAATACAATGAGTGTGTTTTATTTACAGAATAAGAAATGAACAAGTAATTTCAAAGAGAAAATGCTAACAAATGGTTCGCCGTTTGTCTTAGTTCTGACTTAGCTTGCAAAATCTGCAATGGGACCAACAGGCTGCGCAGGCAAAGTGACAAAATACCTGCCAATCAAAATAGGATTCAGCCTTTCAACTGATCCTCCAATCATCATGCGGAAGCCCCCAGAGACACTGAGCATCCGGGGGTGGGACAAAAATCCTAACATTTATCTAATGACCGTCGAATTTCGAGGCAATGAAAAAATCTGTCCCATTGAAATGCATGGACGCTGGTCACATGATGGCCATATATGGTAACATGACTCTCTTACATAGTGCATACATGGTACACTGTATACAACTACTGAAGCCAGAGGTGACTATATTTGTACAAAAGGGTGGAGCTGTGAGAAGGCTAGGGGCGAGCTAATGCTAAACACTAGTTTACCGACTGTGAAATGGTGCGTGTAGAAGCAGCGACCCGACGTTTCTCACTCCGATGCAAAATTCACCCTACTATAGTTCAATCATCACAACTCCTACATCATGTTTAGAACTTTACCTTGTATATATCTTACTAAATAACACTTCTGACACATACTTTTAACCTTCCCTAAGTGATCCATCACCATTTATTATAATATTATCCTCTACCTTTTGCATTTTTCAGTGTAAATCATGTGTGTGTAAAGCATGTCTGGTTTCTGGAAACCCTTTCTGAATAAAATACAGTTAAAACATATAAACTATGAATAAGCAGCATGAGTAAATTCACCTTTAACTGTGCGTTCAGCTAAATAAAATATTTATTTTTTATAAGTGGAATAAATAGAAATGTGACAAAGCCTCAGCAACCTAAATGGCATGTAATATAATGGTCATAATGGAATCCATATGTTATTGAATATTCTTTAAAAAGACATGAAAGCAATAATTTGAGGCTATACTCCTACTACTGTATATTGTATTGTATATTTGTATTGAACTACTTTACACTGGTCTTTGTTATATATACAGACTGTTGAAGTATTCTTTCCTCTTCTGCTCTGAAATACTTGTAAGCATGTTCTGTTTACTGACGGGTTGTATATGTGGTTGAAGAGCCAGCACTTTCTTTCATCTCAAAGAGTTTCAGAGGCTTTTTTTGTTGTTGTTTTTCCTATAGATGTAGCAAACTATGACAGAAGGACCCTTACCTGTTCTTCAAATGCTGGATGCTTCCGAGGCACTTGAAGCGTCCGTTTACCATGATGGCCATACGTGTGCAGAGCGCTTCACACTCCTCCATACTGTCAAAAGAATGAGTGGGAGTTTGGAGAATAAATACTTAAAGAAAACACGGTAAAAACACTTTTACACGTTTGTGTTTTAGAAGGATGTTTGCTGTCTTTGAGACAGTAATACCCTCAACGACCTAGAACTATTTCTTGTGCCGACTTCAAAATGTGTTTTTTCGGTGATTATCAACCATTTATACTAACGTTATCCACAGAATTTTGCATTTTTCAGTGAAAATCAAGTAATATTCCTATAGTTAATCTACTGATCATGTAGATGTGCATAAAAACTCAGAGTAAATCCAGTTTCTTATAGTTTCTTATATCAAAACATAGAAAACTAAACAAAAAAAAAAGACTTTTTCAGCAAAATACCGTGCATCATATTTGAACGCAAAACAGGTATCTCCAACCTTATGCGATTAATGTTCAGCTTTCTTTGTTTTGATATAATAACCTTTGAATTTACTAGACAAAATCTACATGATCAGTCAATTAAATAGGAGAAAATATCATATGTTCATTGAAAAACATTCAAAATTCAGTGGATAATATTGTAGTGTATGGTAATAAATCTCATGACTTTTTTTTATTTATTTATTTTTTAGCAAATGTACCACAAATTTAATGTAAAAACAAGCTGCTTTAGCTACTGTCCAACTACATGGGTTTTATTAGCAAATCAATGCACACTAATTCTCTGATTATTAACCAATTTCTGGAATAATCAAATTATCAAAAGTGATCATATAAACCGTGAAATTTGACATGCTATATCTGATATTTACATCAACGCACTTGGATTTCTCCCCAATATTCAGATATCTTTATGTATGCATACCTGTTAATCTGATTTATTTCATTATTTTATACCTGTTAATCTGATTTATTTCATTATTTTATACCAGTTAATCTGATTTATTTCATTATTTTATACCAGTTAATCTGATTTATTTCATTGTTTTATACCTGTTAATCTGATTTATTTCATTATTTTAAAAAACTTAATCTGATTTATTTCATTGTTTTATTCCTGTTAATCTGATTTATTTCATTATTTTATACCTGTTAATCTGATTTATTTCATTATTTTAAAAATCTTAATCTGATTTATTTCATTGTTTTATACCTGTTAATCTGATTTATTCCATTTTTTTTTTACTTTTGGACATGTGTAAAAACAAGTGACATCATCAAACGTGAGTGGATAATAAGATAACGAGTCTGATTCTACCATCACTATGAACATACATAATCTAATAGTGGATCGAAAACGTCTCAACCAGGGTTTAAGTGCGTGCAAACGTGTCGGATCTGATTATTACAATGATCTGTTTACTCCCAGTTATTAAATTTTTATGGTCATGAACCAATTATTCACATGTATTGGCAGAATATGTGCATCAACAGTTATTACGCATTCAACGATGAGTAGATACTATTGGTCACCAGTGGCTGTTCGGGTGTTTGAGGGTTAAAACATTATACCAAAACCCTGACCATGTGTTTTGTTTTTTTTTGTTTTTTTTGTTTGTTTTGTGCGACCACTTACATTACTTGGTAGTGATTCATTCTCTCCCGGTAATACTTTAGGTTGGAGCAGTTTTCCATGTCTATGTTGACACCGTAAATGGACTACAAATTTGGTAATTACAGAGAAAGGAAAGGACCATCTGTAGCTCTTATTATCTCATTTTGTTTTTTTGTTTTTCGTTGGGCTGGAGTGCGAGTCATTTGCAGCCGACGCAAAACCTGTGAAGCCTTTCTGAGGAATGGTGCAATTAGGATTATGACTTTGTAAAACCTGGTGAATCTGCTACTTAACAAAACACAACCACCTGGTCACGCCATGGACGATTGGATGCAGTTCAGCCGTGTTGTCTGGGACAACAATGAATGCTTTTATTCCTTTATGACGGGAACATATGTAATGAGGATAATGTATTCCGACTGAAACAGCAGCACAGATTATTTACATCCTAAAAAAAAAAAAAAAGGCCTGCGATTTACACAACGGTACGGTGAACAGGCATATAAATTGTTAAATGTTGCACATCAGTTTGGACCATAGAGTTGTGGGAGGAAAAAAAAACAACAACAAAAAAAAAAAAACGGAGCTACTTAATTTATTTCATCCACAACCGCCCCAGCAGTACAAAAAAAAAAGTTAAGAGAATTGAACTTTCTTTCAAGAAAACTCAGATAGCGAAAAGACTCCAGTGCTGATATTGACAGTTTATCTTTTCATGGGGGGAAAAAACAAGCAGCAGTCAATCAACACGCCCTTAGAGCGGCCGCTGCTTTTTCTGGATGCCAGTATTAGCCACCGCGCAGGAAGCAGCACCTTCTTCACGAAATGCGATTTGAATCAATTGTAATCGCAAAACTACTAGTTTGCGCTCATTGGTTTTTTTCTTTCCAAATATTTTGATCTCACATTTAGAGGGTGAGGTGTGAATCAGCTGATGACAACCAGTGCGTGAAGAGTGATGTCGCACCTGTGTGATGTGAGAATAACAGAGCGTCCTTCCCTAATGACGCTCAGGATGCAGTCCCACAGGAAGCGACGCGCCTTAGGGTCCATCCCAGTGGTCGGCTCATCCTGCAACAACACGTGGACAGTTTTACAGACTGTTCTGCACAGGTATCAGGAGTCTGTTTGTGAACTGTGCTGGTAACACATACATATGTTATCATCTGGAAACGCAAAGATACAACAGAATAGAATAAAACAGAAAAATATAGAATAAAACAGAACAGAATAGAATAAAACAGAATAGAATAAAACAGAAAAATACAGAACAGAATAGAATAAAAAAAGAACAGAAAAGAATAAAATAGAATGAAACAGAACACAATAGAATATAATAAGACAGAATAGAATAAAATAGAATAGAACAGAATAAAATAGAATAGAACAGAATAGAATAAAATAGAATAGAACAGAATAAAATAGAATAGAACAGAATAAAATAGAATGAAACAGAACAGAATAGAATAGAATAAAACAGAATAAAATAGAATAGAACAGAATAAAATAGAATGAAAGAGAACAGAATAGAATAAAACAGAACAGAATAAAATAGAATAGAACAGAATAGAATAGAATAAAACAGAACAGAATAGAATAAAATAGAATAGAACAGAATAAAATAGAATGAAAGAGAACAGAATAGAATACAAAAAGAACAGAATAGAATAGAATAAAACAGAATAAAACCCTAATAAATACATCACATTTTCATTACTGCACTCCATCAGTACATCCTGTGTAGCTCTGTTCTTAATTATTGTCCTAAGAGTCAATTAGAATTATTATTATTAATTATAATAATAATATATAATTATTATAATTATTCTTCTACAAAATCTCTCTTTTGAACATTGTTTATTTGATAGATTTTTAAATTTAGAATTTCACGTTTGGATAAATACACTTTCATTCATTACTGTGAACTGTATGATGACTATGCCTTTCACTAAACCTAAAAAAAAAAAAAAGGATTTTATTTTGAAGAAATACAACATTATTAGTTGTAGTTATTACAATTTCAGAGGATTTTTATTTTATTTTTTTTAATTTTTGCTAGGCCAATAATATAATAACCAGCCAGTAATTTACTACAGGTTAGCTTACGCACTTTAAATTTTAATTATTTGCTTGTTTTATGTTTATATTTTGTGCTTTTATTGTGTATTCTCTTTTTATCCTTGTACAGTGTCCTTGGGGGTTTTGAAAGGCGCTTTGAAATAAAATGCATTATTATTATTATTATTATTATTATTATTATTATTATTATTTAGTTATTACCCCACCCCCTGATGAGGAGGCAAGGGGTATTATTTTTGATTCGGTTTGTTTTATTAACACTGTAGCAGCAAAACTCTAGATTCAATTCATACCAAAATAGGTTTATAGATTACCAGGGACCCACAATAAATAGATCTCATTACATTTTGGGAACAGTAGGTCAAAGTTCAAACTTTTTATTACCTTTTGTAAGTATTTTTTTCCCCTCCATTTACTTATAATGGGCGAAATTTCAAATGTATGTAACAGCAAAAATACTGGTTTAATTAATACCAAACTGGGTTTATACTGTAGATTACCAGTGACCCAAACTAGACACCATTACATTTTGGGAAAAGTAGGTTAAAATTTTTATCTTTTTCCTTGTCGTATTTACTTTAAACGTCTATAAAAACATACATTTTGTTTCAATTTACTTAAATATATAGAGACAGTTGATACGCTGACATCACCACACACACATAGACATGATAACATCAGCTGGATCGATGCCAAAATAAGCTACAATACACATGAGGGGCGGGGTTTGTTGTGCCCGGCACCGCTTTTTACTACATTATTGGCTTTATTTGATTTAATATGACCAAAATAATTCTATTATTGGCCATTACTACATCATTCGTTGCTACACACTTAATGAATTAAACGGTTAGACAACATCAAAGGCTGGTTTTAGCAGGCTGGTTCAGACATCTGGCTTGATTTTCAGATGCTCAAAAACATGTTCTCACTCAAAGCCTTTAATGTGCATCAAATCATCACTGAAACTCATGCCAGTGGATTTCCTGATCACCAGATGCTAAAGGAAAAAAAAAAAAAGGAAAAAAAAAAAAAAACACCTCAGTACCGGATGATAAAATTCTGATTCAAGTACCGCGTGCGTCATGGAAAATTTGCGTCATGTGTCGCCGTCGTCCTTGTAATTTGACATGTTCATGTGCTTTGCAGGAGTTTAGCGAACAAAAGAAAAATATCTGAATTAAGTAGATGATTGAAGAAAACCGCTGGTCAAACGTTTGATGGAGTCAGACTTTTGAAAAGGCTTTCAAAAAGGAAAAACAAAAAAAAAAACGAGAAAAAGGTTTGAGGTAGATCCAGGGGTTCTAGAACAATATCCTCAGGTAAGAAAAACACGGTCAGTGTGCGTCATAAATGGGTTTTCTTCTTTTATATAAAGTGACAAAATCAGATGTAGAAGAATGATGAACATTCATAAACACAATATTATATTGAATTGGTAAAAACAACTAAAATAAATAAACAGGTTGCCTGGAGATGATGATAACAATAAAAGCTGTGAAATAGCTGAAAATAACTGTGAAAACTGTAATTATTTGTTGAACAGAATTAAAAAGCAATAATAAAAAAAACATCTGCTTTAAAAAAATAGATGACTGATGGACTTTTAAAGAAAACTACTTGATTGTTTTTCATCGTTCTCATATTAAGTTACAGTTGTCACCTAATCATTTTACACTTAACTCTTTAAAATTATCCAATAAAGACATGGATTAAAAGATTTCTAACACCTTAGAAAACATTCACTTTAACGGTTCTATCAAGTGTAAGATTTATATGTTTTATAAATGTACAGAAACCTATGTGTATACTAAAAATAATAAAATATTTTCATATATCTTAGGGAAAAAAAACAACAAAAAAATTTTGTAACACCAAAATAGTGTTTAATAGAGGACATGGTGCTATTCTTTTTTTTTTTTTTTTAAATAGACTTGATGAAAAGACTTATATTATTGAGTTGTAATAGTTTCTGACTCAATTTATGATGTAATTTTATGTTGAACAGAAAGCATTAAAATTGTAGGTTTGCAAAAACATAAAAAAATACATTTTTATTATTACATTATTACTGTCTAACACTAAAATAATGATCTTTGATGGAGTTTGCACTATTTTTAACATTACATTGTGCTTTAATTGTTTAAACAGATACTGTTCTCTTACAATTCTTACACTATATTAACTATTTATATAAATTATCCAATAAAGACAGGGATGAAAACTTATGCTAATGCTAAAATAATGATCTTTAATGGAGTTCGCATAATTTTTAATGTGATATTATGTTTTAATTGCGTAAATAGATAAAATCATTAAGGGGATTAACTCATATCAGTGAATTTCAATACTACCTGATCCAATTTATGCTTCAATTCTAGATTGAACTGAATAAAACGAATTAAAAAAAAGTAGGTGAAAAAAAAAAAAAAAGATATTTTATTGTTTTTATTCTAGGAACTTCCTGTTCTTACACCTTATCAAGTATTTCTATAAATTATCCAATAACTATAGGGATTAAAACTTATTCTAATGCCAACATTATGATCTTTAATTAAGTTTGCACTATTTTCAAAAATGATAATGAGCTGTAATTGTGTAATTACATAAAAGCATTACAGGAATTAATATGCATCAGTGAATTTCAATACTACCTGTTCCAATGTATGCTTTAATTTTATATTTAACAATAAAATGCAATAAAAATGGATGTTTGACAAAGTCCTGATCTCTTTTTAAGGAAAACATATTGATTTTATATTGAATTCTTACATTATATTAACTATTCATATAAATTACACAATAAAGACAGGGATTGAAACTTATTATACCACCAAAATAATATATCTTTAATGGAGTTTGCACTATTTTAATGTAATACTGAGCTTTAATTGTGTAAATAGATTCATTTGTATCAGTGAATTTCAATACTACCTGTTCCAATTTATGCGTTAATTCTATATTGAAGAGAATAAAAGCATTAAAAATTCATGTTTGCCAAAGTTCTGATGTATTTTTTAAAGAAAACTTGTTGGTTTTATATTTAGAAGTTACTGTGCTCTTCAAATTCTTGCACATTATTAACTATTTGTAGAAATTATCCAAAAAAGACAGGGATTAAAAGACCAAAACTAGAAAAGCACTCAGAGAGCGCAAACCTCCTCCAAGCAGCACAGTTCCCCCACATATTGTGACTGACACCC
>JAPSES010000102.1:2336664-2347063 GCA_029822895.1 Maxillicosta whitleyi | reverse complement strand
CCAGGCACGTTCTCAGTTGGTTGTTTATGTAACGTTAGCATACCGTACACTTATTCAGCCTGTTGTTCTCTATTCTAGTTTTATTTTGAATTGACTTTCAACATGACATGTCTGTTCTTGGTGTTGGATTTGATCAAATAAATTTCCCCCCCAAAAAACGCGACTTGTATATGCTTTTTCCTTCTTTATTGTGCATTTTATGGCTGGTGCGACTTATAATCCGGAAAATACGGCACTTTAAAACTCTCAAGATCCTTCCTTTAAAGTACAGGTACAAAATGACTGCCAATCAAGAGGTTTCTGAAAATCATCTGTTGACACCCCCCCTCCCCCCCCCACTTTAGGAACCCCTGGGTTAGAACATAAATGACGTCAACACCACTGGGACCCAAGCATCGCAGCACTATTGGGAGAACTCGCAATAAACCACATGTGGTGTCATTCCACAAGGTCATTGTGGTCAACAAGTGAACTTTTCTATCTATCCTTATAAGAATGAGCAAACATAAGGTCTCGCTGATCTCACCTCTTGACCTTTTGCCGTCCAGGTATTTTTATTTCATCCTTGAGTCGTAAATTAATGTTTCGATCAAATTTGAAGAAATTCCCTCATGGCATTCTTGAGAACAGACAGGTCCTGCCGTGTTCGTGACCTTTGACTTTTGATCGCATGTTGGTTCATCTTTGTGCTCAAGTGAACATTTGGACCGAATTTCGGAACATTCCGTCGACCTATTCCTCAGATGCCATGTTCAAGAAACAACAGGGATGGATGCTCGGACAGTGTGTTGACATGTGCTGTAGTTACATCTAAGAAATATATAAAAAGGAAAAAACGCAACTGAAACTGCACTGTGTGTTTATAAAACCCACTGGTCAATTGAATTCAGTTTTGATTGAATGTTGAGTTTTTATTTTATTTTCTGACCTTTGATCAGGGGAATTAATAAAAACGAACCGAAAACGGAGCTTCTTCAAGGAGTAAAAACTAAACTAAACCAAGAAATGGGCTTTAAAAGTGACAATTCATTCAAATAAATTAATCAAAATAATCAAAACTAATGAAATGCCTCTGAAACACCATTCTAACCATTAACTGGACCACTTGTCTGTAGTTCTAATCATTTTTAAATGTAACAGAAAACAAAGGATTAGCCAATAGCAGAAGTGTTATTCATATAAAATCAAGTTATGATCAGAGCAAATAGCAAATGTAAGACAAAATTTGCCTTTATTTATCTTTATTTTTGCTCCTCTCAATAATCTGATCTATTAAATTACCGTATGTTCCGGACTATAAGTTGCGTGAAATTATCATTTCACATGTTATTTTCACACTAAACCACCAGAGGGCGCTCTAGGCCCATGTTGATAATTTCAACATTGGCGGTAATTGACTGGCTGGTGCAACTTATAGTGTAGAGCGACTTATAATCCGGAAAATACGGTAATCACTGGTCTCAGACTGGTAGCTTAGTTTAGATTTTATCCCATTAAAATGCTTATTGTTTGGATTGTGCTCTGTTTTATCAAACTTGGTTCTGTTTAGATGTGATGGATGGATGTATAAGGTGCATATTGGTACAAGTGCCACAGCTAAAGCAAGATCATTGAACCTAAAAATTGGTTTTAATATGATCTTTTCTTTGTTTTTTAAGATGTATAACACATTAAAATTCCAGTGAGCATAAATACTGCTGCGGATTCCCGACGGTGATTCCAGGTGAGTAAAGTTTGTCCTTCATAATAACACGGACACGGCTTCCTAATACATATCAAAGTAGTTCTATGGAAAACACACGATGTGGTTTATTCTAAGTCATGCCTTCGTTAATCTTCCATCAAAGAGACAATGCCGTTGCTCTCAGTTTTAAGTCCTGATGAATAAAACTTTAATACGTGCAAACACACTTCTGTGTACTTTACATTTTTATAAAGAAATGAGTTCTTCCCCTACGAAAAAAATTAAAACATGACCAGTGATTGACCCAGAAACACACACCCTTCTCATCCACAACTAATGCAGTTGTAATCCCCTGAGGAAATTCACAAGGATTAACAGGTTTGATCCATAACTTGTCTTTTCTTCTGCTGAAATACTGTACACCACTGTCTGTGTGCATGCTAAAAACCACTGCAGCCCACAAACCTGCAAAGCACCAACTATTCTATTTATAAGCCTCCACAGCGCAGGACCATATCATGTAAATCACATCATGTATACCGATGGAAATAAGATTTAATTTGAATTCTACATTTACATAAATATTTATACAAACACCAAATTTCTTGTTTTCCATTTTATATTTCATTTTTCACTTGTTTTTCCTCTCAATCTTTTTCTCTGCACTTGCTTGTTGCATGCTGCTGCTGTGAGATTTCCCCACGGTGGGATAAAATAAAGTCATACTAGCGCGTTCACCCACAGGGAACCGTGGGTTCTAGATCCTCCGACACAGTTCGTTCCTTTACTTTCTTGACATTTAACCTCTCATAATAACCTCTCAGCTGGCATGTTTGTATTCGTACATGGAATTTGACACCATGGACCTGTTGTTTATTGGTTGCTAGGCAACCCACTTCAATGATGATTCTATAATTCTGGGAATAACAACATGATCGTACGGCTATTATATTACATAATTTCTAATATCGGTTCTAATATTGGTCCTATCAACTTGTCATTTTTGCAAGTGTCTTCCGTAACCAAGCATAAGTATGATAAACTGTGGTCAGCTCTTTACCGATTTTGTGGGATGCTCTAGACACACAGTATACTTCCATTTTATAATATAGATCTTATGCGATGTTATTTTATGTTACGTTATCTTATGTTAAGTTAGATTACGTTATCTTATTCATGCTTTCTTTTATTATGTAACGTTATCTTACGTTAAGTTAGATTATGTTATCTTATTTATGCTTTCTTGTATTATGTAATGTTATCTTATGTTGCGTTATCTTATGTTAAGTTAGATTACGTTATCTTATTCATGCTTTCTTTTATTATGTAACGTTATCTTACGTTAAGTTAGATTATGTTACCTTATTTATGCTTTCTTGTATTATGTAATGTTATCTTATGTTGCGTTATCTTATGTTAAGGTAGATTACGTTATCTTATTCATGCTTTCTTGTATTATGTAATGTTATCTTATATGACGTTGTCTCATCATGTATTCTGCATCATATCAATAATGTCAAATCTCACCAGGAATATGACCGGAGGACAGCCGATCAGGGCCATAGCTGTCGAGAGTTTGCGTTTGTTCCCGCCGCTGTAGGTCCCTGCTGACTTGGTGGAATATTTCACCAGCCCCAGCTTCTGGATCCCCCACTCGGCCACCTTTTAGAGGAAAACAAAGAGGAGAGTGACTTACATGTCTAAACTATAATGATTTCACTGTAGTTTTATGCCTCTTATGCTAATCAGTCAAGTGTTATTTTGCAGCTATGTCTGTCCAGACTCATTCAGTATTTGTTTCATTAAAAAACAATAATCAGTTATGTATAAGAAGGGTCTCTGACACTGGCAGGTGCCCACAACTAAGATGGATAAACTTCAGGTACACGTCCCAATCTACACTTACATTGCTTTATGGAATCCATTTAATAATACAACACTTCTGTTTGCTAGCTAGAGGGCGTTAATATGAATTTTCTACAGAAGTGTTGAGTTTATATGAAAAGTCCAATGCAGTACTTTCACAGTACACAAACAACAGTGGTCCAAGACAAGGTTTCAAGCTAATTTATATCTGTATCTGATCTGTAACTATATGTATATGCATATTTTATTATTGATATTTTACATTGATATCTAAAGTTTTCAAATATTTCTTCTTTTATGACCATTTTCCTTGTTTTGTATATTGACTATATTGAAAATGCTTGAATTTCATCATTGTGGAGTAAACTAGTCTTATGTACTTATTAAAGTGAGGAAATTAGACATAAATAAATAAACAGTATTGTGTTAAATAATGAGGAGTTAAGTATTTTTTACAGATTATATTTATATTAAAGGGAAGATGACTTTTGGTGGTTATAAAATCATTACTTTATCCATTACATGTGTGTGAAATTTTGGCATAATTACAACATGAAATCTTGATTTATGGTCAAAAATTTACTTTAGTAGGTTTAAGTGACATTAATGTTTTGTCCATAAATATCTAATTATTGTATTCTTGAACACTGCGCTGTACTAAAAAAAACATTCTTGTCTTCTGTTTTGATTCAAAACAATCAAGTTTGGTGAAATTTCTCATCAATAAATGTTTCGACCACTGTGTTAATATTAACCATTTCCAAAAACCGTAAACGATTAGACCTTTTCTGAGTCTTAGAAAGATTCTATGTTTGGATCAGAGGATGGAAGTGGGTGTGTGGAAGTTTGTTAACTCTCCGAAAACACCAGTAAATACTTAGTTCTAACCTCTTGATAGCTTTCTGAGTCTCAATTGTGTAATTTCTTAAACACAATTATATCAAATATGTCTGAAAAAAAATCAATAAAGCCCTTCTAGAGGTGATCTATGTGGAGCGGTCATCAGCTTGTATCAATAATGCTAAGTTTAGAACATTGGAGATGTGGGAAAAAAAAGCTGCTGAAGAAGTAAAGAAACTGTTATAACTTTTGAGAACCTCATCTATGGTAACTTTAAATGTCCAGTTAATATTCTGTTTGTACAGTTATTCAGATTTTTACTTTATTTGTTGATGAGAATGGTGTGTTCTATGTGTAATGTAGGTGCAGTGTACACTTTTTGTTGTGTAATGTTGAATTTGTTTGTTTATTCTTACAAACTCAAAATTAAAATCAATAAAAACAGTTGATTCCCCCCTCCCCCACCCCCAAAAAACCTGTTCTATGCTATAAACATGAGCTCTGAATGTCCAACTCAGCATTCAAATCCAGTAGCTACCACATCCTTTAAGTCTTATATGGGATGTTATGTTAAAAATTCAGGAAATATCTATAAAGACCAAATATGTTTTTAGTCCCAGGCCCTGGGGACTGACTCTGTTTTGGATCCAGCATCTAAGCGGCCAATCAAGGAACTGCAAGTTTTTGGCACTAACCTGTTTCCTTTATTTTCCAACCCCAGAGGCGAGCGCTTGCCAAGAACGTGTTTTGTTCCATCAAAGTGACCTTGACCTTTGGCCGCCCAATTTTAATCAGTTTATTCTTGAGTGGAAGTGAACATTGGTGCCAAATTTGTAGAAAGTCTGTCAAGGCCTTCCAGAGATATCAGAGGTTGGATGGACGGTTGGATGGTAAACCAAAAACAAAACAAAAGTAATTGTTTACACGGTCGACTTTTTCCCCTGATGGATGATAGTTTCGCTTTGATCTCCGGTGTATTTCGGCGCTGTGGGCTTCAAGGACGACACGACTCCTGGCATCATCGTAAGACCTTAATCATGGGCTGCTGTTGGTGCTTTCGTGCGGTTTTTCGTCGAACACTAGCAACCAAATGCCAAAGTGCACCGTTCCATCTTGTCCAAAGGTGTGACAAAAACATACAAGCCGCCTGTATGTCGGTGCGGCTACACATTATATGTTTAATGATTATGCAAATGCGATTTACACTTTTTGGACAATGCTTACACCCAGAAATGGCTTCACAATGGGGCAGGGTGAAATTAAGAGTTATGCTAGTAGTGCATAACTGGGTCCCTTTGCAATGTAGCTCAGAGATCAAAGTCCTGGCGCCGGGTCTGAGGCCCATGGACGCCGCCAGCCTCTTCCTCTTTTGATCTTAGTGTTGTAGAGCTGGTAGTGCGAAAGCAATGCAGGGAGGCCGCAGAGGGCCGGCCACACCACTGGGCATGGTGAATAATGTAGAGCCATAACCCACAGCTGCTGCTTTTCTACCACCGGCTATTTTTCATTATGTATGGCTTCTTCCATTGAGGTTATCCATCACTTCGACATGTACTTCAGCTTGCCCTACATGCATTCTAGATAAAAAGCATTTTGATGGGGGGAGAAAAAAAAAAACACACACAGGAAAATAAACATGTCTAAAAGTAACAGAAATGGGTTTACTCTTCTTTTTTTTTGTTGTCATCTACGAGTTCACTCGGTTTACAGACACACAAGGACATGAAGTTAGAAAAAAAGAAATAGTTACCATGGCGACCTCCTGCTCAGGTACACCTCGCAGCCTGGCGTAAAACTCCAGATGCTCTCGTCCAGTCAGGAGATCGTCAATAGCGTCAAACTGGGGACAATAGCCCATATTCTGGTGTACGTCGCTCATTTCTGTTCGGATGCTAGAGGAGAGACCGCAGATGGCATAAACGGTTCAGCTTTAGAACAGAACTAAAACTGATTTACCCACAGTCATTAAATATTTTATTTATCCCAATACAGAAAAGAAAGAGAGAAAATCAGACCCGAAAGCATTGAGACCTGTTTTTTTTTTTTCTTTTTGTCACTTTTCCAATCTAATGTGGAGCAGCCGAGTAGCTCATTTTACATTCTGTTCTGGTTTTCTCAAGGAACTGGCTTTAAAACTATCTGTCTTTGAAACAAAAACCAAGTAAACAAATGAAAAAAAAAAATAAAAAAAAACTCCTGGGCATACAATATGAACCCTATAATCTGATCTGAACGCTGAGTTAATACTGGAATATTCAAGCCCACTATACAGATCTACTTAAAGGTTTAATGCACAGGTTTTGTTCATATGTTTATGGTTTGTGCTGGACTCTGTAGTCTGCATCCATAACTTTATGTCTGTTCTGGAGTTTCTCTAGTCTGGAAAAATGCTCAGATATGATATTTATGATTTTCAACAGGTTCAGAACAAAACGCCTTTGGAAGTAACAGCAGCGTCTGGTTTTTAAAGCTGCGTATGACTTTTATTAAACCTGTAAATCTCATAGTTTAAGTATCACAAATCCGTAAGTCTTTGCATGATTACACACCTGTATGTGTTCCCTCTGTTTGGAAACACATGCAGTGTTTATGGTCGACTACACTTTGAAATCGTTCAACGTGAGGGATTCCGGTGCATAATCACGGAAAGACTTATGGAATTGTGATACTTAGGTCATGACTCATGCTATAAATTTTAAATTTGTGGCGTTACCACAGTGGTGAGTGATTTTATTGCATGCATCACGTGTGGCAGTTTCGCTGTCAGCTGCAGGGAATAACACCACACAGTGTTTGTCTTTCTGTCTACCATCACCGGCTGCTCTCAGTCAGTGCTCTGACTGTCAAGGGAGGGAGGGAGAGAGAGATTATGTGAGGATTTTTTTCTGATTATATTTTTATGGATTTTCAACATCATAACATGGATGCATCATACAATCTGTACATTTTTTTTTGACAAGTCCAAGTCCCCACCCCCAACTTAGATATAAACATAAACATGTAAATATATCTATCAAAACATATCAGGATTATGAACAGGAGGCATATAGGTCCACTTAAGTCTGTTCATATAATTTACAATATTTATTTTACTTTGTGTGTTCATTACTATTCACCCGGTGTCTCTTTTCCCCACTCCCACTGGGGGAGGGGCTATTGTTTCAGTTATAGCCGCCTGGATCTCAACAACAACGGTGTCCAAGCTGACTGGATAGACCTCCGTACCCTGTCCTATCCCTTCAGACTAGATGGACCCCCTCATGTACCTCCACCCAACCGTACCGTAATAGACCGGAACCACGTCCATAAATGGACGTCCATCAGTCCTGGTGCATCTACAGTCTGTCCGTCCATGTCGTCTGAGGTTTCTCTTTTCCCACGGGGTTTTTGGAGTTTTTCCTTGAACGGGGGATACCCAGGATATTAAATTCCTTCATCTACTGTATATTTGACCCCTATTTTTATTTGACTGTTGTTTAACCCTGTAAAAACCCTGTGAGGCAACGTTGTTGTGACATAGGGCTCTACAAATAAAATTAAATTAAACTGAAATAAAGTATTCATACAAAGTCTAGATGTGAAAACATAGCAAAAGCAAAAATAAATACATAACATAGATTGAATAGATAATTATTTTTAAAAAAATCTAAAGACAGTAATAAAATATGTACGTGATCCACTGATCATGTGTGGGAGTTTCCTGTTTCCACCTCAGAAGTATAAGACGTCATGGTAGGTGAGAAGCAAATGCAATAGCATTGGAATAACATCCACTCCAAAAAGTCTTGTCAGGGCTGAAGGTGGAAAGTTGATGCCATATATTTTTGAAAATGTACTAAATATAGATAAGGTGTGGGAAAAGTGTGGGAAATTTGACTAATTTGCTGGAAATATAGAAGAGAAACTGCAACAACAGTATCAATTTCACCACACTAGTATCGATCAGATACCGGTAACTCACCTTGGTATTGATACTATCAATATTTTGTTCAATAGGCCCAGCCCTACTGCAGCCTGGTGCAAATAAAGCAGCTTTACAATTATGACCTTGTTTGCATCTCCGGTTGCGTCTTTGTCCTGCAGTCTTTGACGGTTAACTGGTGCGCTCCTCTTTTATGCAGTAAAACAGTGATAAATAGCTATTCCTTGTGAGCGCACAATCACCAGATAAGATAGACCATTGTCAGTCGAGCAAAAACTTCTGCTGAAAAGATGCTGCTTCTTCTTTTTCTGATGATGATCATTCTTCTCAGTGATGCACAGAAAGCGTAATGAGCTGAAAACATAAGAGTGGGCGTACTCACATCTGTTTTTCTCTCTTTTCAGTTTTTGTTTCCCCTAAAGGTCTTTGGGAGTTTTCTTTGATCGCTCTCACCCACATTAATCAACATTAACATTGCCGTGTTGGGCCTCGCTCTATTCAGCTCTCCTTCTTTGTTGAACACAAAGTCAATTACCAGATGTATAAATGAACAACTATCGCAACCGCTGCAACACAAAACCAACCGCAGTGAACCCTGCTCGGATGTGCTGCCTCACAGATGCATGCAGAAGCAAAAAAAGCCCTGTTTGTTCCTAAAAATAAGGAGGGCCAACCACCCCATTTGCTCAAGCGCTGGAGTTTCCTATAGCTGGTGTCAAGGTTTTTTTGTTTTTTTTTTCCTTTGGCATGTACAAAGATTTACTTTGACTGATTTTGTAAGGCTGAAAATAAAAAAAAAATAAATAAAAACCTCACGAAAACCCCCCAGAACAGAGCAAGGTACAGGGTGAGGATGTAAAATGGAATGAATTATGTGCAAGATGTGTGAGAAGAGAGCAGGCTCTTCAGCATTTCTGAGGATATAGCGGTGAGGGAACATGAGAGAAGCACGGTGGAAAATGTAGAGAAGGCAGAATGTATACAGAATATGGAAAGTACCTCAGCGAGACACACAAAGGCTGTGAGATGGAGAACTAAAAAAAAAAAGTGAACTAGAAACAGCCTGGGCCCGATCCCCATCAGAGCAGCCATGTTGGGTGGCTAATTATGATGACTTACTTGGTGCACTAGTGGGAGTTAGCATCTCACCTGTATCCGTTTAGGAAGGCCTCTCCACTGGAGACTGGGATGTCTCCTGTCAGCATCTTGAATGTGGTGGTTTTTCCAGCCCCGTTGATTCCCAGCAAGCCGAAACACTGGGGAAGACCAAGGGGAGGCAACCATTAGAGGTTTTACTCTCCATTTAACCCTTTTAAGACTGCCGCCTAGGGGTCTTCATGAATTATTTGCAATAGAAATGTTGGAAAACGTTTTTTTTTTTTTGCCAATTTTTTTGCACCTTTGTTTTCAGGCAGAACTTAAGTTTCAAAATCTGGCCATTCATTGTCATTATTATACATAATTAATGCTTAAATGGCTGTGTTTTCATAAAGAGACACAATTTTTTTTTAGCATATTTATTATCAGAAACAACTGTAAATGTCCATAACAGAACTTTTTGAGTTTGCGGAAATAAACTTGAAACTCTTTTACACCTCCTCAAACATGCTTTTTTGTCTTGAACATTCAGTATACATGTTATAGCTTCATATGTTTTGTTATTTCCAGGCGTAGAACTCAGTGAAAACAGTTCCTTTCTATTTGTAGGAGTTCCACATTGCTGCCGTAAAGTGTTATATAGTGTGTTGGAAAGCTATTGTCGATACCACAAACTGTTCAGGAGTTACAGAAATTTGAAAGCTGTAAAATGTAGCGTTGGAGAGTCTGCTGTTGTTAAAGGGTTAAAATGTTACAGCAGATTAAAACATGCTGCTTGAACTGTACACCAAATTTAATCTGAAGTGAAATGGATCAATGCCAGTGTTAATGTAAAAAAAAAAAAAAAATAAAACATTACCTCCTATTTTTAAGTCATTCTGAAATTTATAATGAAAGTGATATTACTGATATTTTCAGGATGTGGATATTGCTATCATTGACACAAAGCACCTAACCCCCCCCCCCCCCCACACACACACACACACACA
>JAPSES010000102.1:2243686-2254232 GCA_029822895.1 Maxillicosta whitleyi | reverse complement strand
CAGTACCACAGTGAACATGTGACACATAAACAGTACCACAGTGAACATGTGACACATAAACAGTACCACAGTGAACAGTTGTCATGTCTGTTATGGATTGTGATTGTCTCTTCTGTCAACTCACCATATATTTTATTATTAGTAAGTTGTTGGGTTTTGTTTTTTTTTTTTATCAATTAATTGAAATTTCAGGTGACCCCACATGAGTTCCCAACCCCAAGGTTGAAAAACACTGGATTAGATTATTCATTATATACAAAATAAAGAGCAAATACTTTAGACATGGGGAGTTACGTTTAGTTCAGGTGCCACATACAGACCAATATGATCTAAAATGGGTTACAAAAAACAAAACAAAAAAAACCCAATATCCTATAAATACTGTCAACACCAAACTTTTCACTTTGGTTTAGAATGACACAAGTAAAATTACATGATGAGGATATTTACGTGAACAAATTATCCTTTAAAGAAGGGAATAATATGAACTGAAGAACCTGAAAATTATGCAGGAAAAATAGCTGCAATTTTAACAATATTATGCCTGTTTGTCATTCACACATGTGCATTACAACTTATACATCAAAATGGATCTACAAACACAAACATTCAGTAACAGGCAGAATATTATCCATTGTTGCACTTCTCTTACTTCAGCTTGTACATGTTTTTTTTCTTTTTAGTTCCTTTTTTTTTTTTAAGGAATCATTTGTAAACATAAACACTGTCATGTATGATGTATGGCCCGTTTTGGTCCATGAGCCGCAGGTTTGACACCCCTGCTGCAGACTCTGATCATGTTCAGTTTGTCTACATAAGCTCTAATACATTGTTTTTGCTCCAGTTTGTGGGAAATGTTCACAATCTGCGCTGTGTGATGGGAGATATTGAGCAAAGAGGCGACAAACAATATTGATTAAAAACCTGGGGCAGCGTCTTTAGACAGCCTTCATAAAGAGATGAAGATAGAAGCACCGACTCAAGATGAATGGCTGAAAACTGTCAATAGAAAATGTGATGAAGAGCAAATAGACCACAGGACGAGAGATCAGGAGGAGCGACGATGAGAGAAATGATTGAAAAAGACGATAAGTAGGGTTGTTGTTGCGATGCAGGCCTCCCTAATCTGCCTTTATGTTCCTTTTGTGTACGTGTGATGTCCCTGTAAATACTGAGGAATAAATACATCATGGGTACATTTCAGTCTGGTTGGGTTTATGTAAAATGTGTGGTGTTTCAGTCACGGTTTATGGGTTTTATGGCCGTGCACATTTACTTATAATGAAGTATCGACTGAGGCGGCGTGCTTCATTTGGCAACAGAACAACGGGCCTCATCTGTATTTTCTTACCCGCATGTGTTGGTACTCGGCAAATAAACTGACAATAGCCTCAGAACATTGACACAAAAACGACGGAAAGACTGACTGACATAGGAAATGTAAACATGCATCTTCTAACCCTTTAACCCCTGATGTGTCTGTGGTGAGCGTTCGGAAAATATGCTTTATTTTCCATATTAATAAAAATTCAACCATTTGTTCCAATTTCCAAACGTGCTCTTTCCATAGACACCTGCACATGCTATGTTCACCCCCCCCCCATCCCTGTAATGGGGGTAAAATACCTAGCAGTAAGTGAGACCGACTCAGTATAAAAAATTTAGTAGCTTTTCCATTAGGCTTATGCGCTAAACTTTACCGATATTTATTAAATCTCGAAAGAAGAGAAGCGCGTAATATCAGTTTTTCCATTAAATCCCAAATGCTATGATTTATTTATTATTGCAAGATGACACGAGAAGTGTCAGGATGAGCATGATTATCATGTTTATTTACAGCTATATTCATTATTATTATCATTATTATTATTATATATTACCCCTCCATCTCATACTAAATTATTAAATTATTCAGTTTCCTGGTTTGTCCTCACATACCGCACCATGTTTCTTTTAGAACTCTCCTTCTCTTGTTGTAACGTCCGTCCACATCCGGGTTTTTTTATTCACATGATTATTTGTGAAAAAACATCTTTTTATTGTAGTTTTGCATAATATAGTGATTTCGCAACGCCTGAAAATCCAACAAAAACCAGCGCGAAAACTTTTACTATGCAAAAATTATGTGGTAAAAAAAGCTGTGACACTGACACGGTGCAGTTAAATATTGCATGTGTACCTTTTTTTTTGGCCAGGCAGTGTATGTTTCACAAACAAACAGTTAATTCTATGCTACAGGAGCTTTTCCACACATATACGAGTGAATGAGGCTCATGGAAACAACGGCGCCAGCCTCTTTTCCGTCCGTACCTCTTTGGCCTGGCTTTGTATCATGCCGTTGCGCTGAGCCGTCATCTTCTCGGTGCCTTCTCGGACCAGGGTGAGATAGTATCCGCTGCCAAAAAGCTTCTTTAGGAAAAGCGAGGAGCCGCAGCAGCGCATTTTTCCGTGGGAGATGATGGCAATGCGATCACCTAAGATGTCCGCCTCGTCCATGTGGTGGGTCGACAAAATGATGGTGCGACCTTGGGAGAGACAGGAAGAGAGGCTCGATCGATTTCACCTGGATTGGGCACAATAAGAACGTGTACTTGGGGCGTTTTGAAGAAGTGCTTGTACTTCACTGAATATCTGAAGTAAAAAAAAACAGACAGAAAAAAAAAAAAAGCGCGCTGCCCATGCATGAAAATACCGTAAGTGAAAGCACAGACTGGGAATTAAAAAAATAAATAGCCCTTCAAAAACAAATTTTTTCTTCCCTCCACCCCCCCCCCCCTTCTTTGGACTTGTTTGTTTTGACAACTGTCGTTATGAAAAAGAAGTCTGACAAGAAAAGATGCCGCAGATCAAAACTGTTCAAATCAAGCCAATATCACAATCTGTCTCTGCATGGCTCTCACTTATCTTCTTACTGCTGATTCCACTGTGTGTGTGTGTGTGTGTGTGTGTGTGTGTGTTTTCCTCCTGCTTATCCTCATGGCAACAAAGCAAACTCCAGAAGAGAGTGTGGGCGTGAATCTGGGACAAAATTAAAATTATGATGAAGGCCACCCTAAGCCTACTTTCCAACGTTTCTATGAGACCGTGCTCCTCTCTCCTTTGTACTGCGAGCGCTTTGATTCGAGAGGCGTCAAACTGAGCACAATTGCAATGACAACTGCAGCATGTATTGCAAGGTTACACACAGGTGTTCTAATCCTTTTGATATCACGCTGAATCAGATAACACATATTAATTATCACGTACCCCCAGAAATAAAAAAATTAAAAAAAAACGGGACCGGATTTGTTATGAAGTCACAGCATGGTCACGTCTCTGTGGTTTTACATGAAAGAAACATCAGAGACAAGCAGGTAACTTCTGATCTAAACATGTTCCAAAGCAGAGACTTTTATTATCATGTGAACCCTGTTTAGAAGGTAGTAAAAGGGTAATTACAGTTTTTACAGATAATAAGGCTAAAGAGTAAAGCAACAGAGCTTTATTTCAGGAATATTAACATCTGAAAACCCAGGGGAAAGTACAATACGACTGACTGATCCTGATAAAACTTCACAAGTCCATTGTAGTCTCATTTGGTTCTTTTAGGAAGTAACTTACTCTTATGATTTTAGGTCTAACGTGATGTTTTCTTCTCACGGACTGACAGCTCGCTCACCTGTTGACTCGTATTTTCGGATATTCCGCTCATTAAATAAAACAGATTTTCCTGACAGGCAGCTCTAGTTGTGGTGAAGAGGTTTGCGCAAAGACGACCGCACAAACGTTTCGTGATGCTTTCCATTACGGAAGATGAGCATACACCCTTTCCTTCAGCAGAGCACTCCGCTCGGTCCGAACCTAACGATAAAATACAAATGTTGATGAATTCGACACCATTTAATAGTGTTACGCGATTCTGGCAAAAATGTTAATTGCAATTTTTTTGCTTAGAATCTATGGCACGATTTTTTTTTCCGGCACAATGTTTATTGCGCCACCATCAAGTAACATTTTTTTTAAATTTTTTTATTGTGATTCGTGTCTTTCATATCACTCTGCAAGTCGTCCGGTCACTTATGGCCCCGGTTGCTAAGCGATGTCAGCTGATCTGTGAAAGTTTGTAGCTTTTTTGTAGTGTTTTGATAGCTATGCTCACCGGCCAAGAAAAGAAAAGGAGAAGAAGAATAGTGCAGAAGTCAGAGAAGTGAATGGATCTGGACGACACAAAAGAAGACCGACATTAGATTAACGCCGTCGAATGGAAACCTTTATTGGTCAGAGTTCAGGTGGGTGACTCTCGCCGTTACCACTGAGGCTTTCATCCATTTCCCTGTCTTTACCGCAGACGTTCCTCCGCTGTAATTCACTCTTTCCTCACTCAACTACAGCCAACAGCAGCAGGGTCACATGCTTTAAAGATGCTTTACCATTGGTTGAGGGAGGTAGTTGTTTATAACGCAGTACATGTGAATTAAATGCTCAAAAATCATCCGTATGTACGCGTATGAATTGAGATCGCAATCTTTTACATTAAATTTGGCTGATGCTTTTATCCAAAGCGACTTACAAGGTATAGGCATGTATAGCGTAAAGGGCCTTGCCTAAGGGCCCACCTAGGATTGGAACTGGCAACCTTTCACACTAAAGTCACCACTAGGCTATCTAGTCGCTTTTAATGATTTATCGTACAGCTCAACCATTCAACATAACGTTTTCAGGTTTCCACATAAAATCATGTCTGACAAAACCTAATCATGAATTTAACTTCTTATATACATGAAAACACCTCTGAACAGGCCAAATCTGTGTATACTATTGTTTAATATCAGACTACTTGGATTATAAAACGCTGAAAGACGCACATGTATTTTGCTCAATGATGCTAAACTTTAACCAGCTTTAATTACAATCTCATCCTGTTAGTGTAACTTGGCTAATGTTAGCATTATTTCTGTATAGTATCAAAGTGTGTATTTGTGTCTGTCCGTGCAATAACTGTTTTGTTTTTTTAGCTGTGTTTTTTTAAAACTCTGACTGAGGTAAACGCACAAGAATTTCAATGTACTGTGATGCATTAATGCAAATGTCAAAATTAAGTCTAATTCTATTATATAATTCTATATGATCTGTCAAGTTAACTTGCTAAAACGTGAAGATACATCGCATTAAGTTAGCATTATTGAATTTGTTAACACAAGTAGCTGAACATATACAGGTGCGTCCAAAATAGTACGTAAAAACAATACCGTGCACATGGGGATGACTTGCACAGTTTCAGGTGTTTATCAGTTGTCAAACCCCTTTTAAGAAACAAGCATCAGATCCTGTTGCTTTCATCGTAGCGGGAAAAGTGAACCTGAATTACAAATCTCAACCTTAATCTTTTACCCCAAATTCACCAAAGTAAATATTACTTCCATTTTCCACAAGCTGCTTATCTCTGGATCATTCTGACATTAAAATGACATTTGTTAGACACACACACAAATCAGGAAAATGTGGACTTTGTGTGAGGCCTGTCTGTCGCAGCAGTGAACTGTTTGGAGGAAGTGGGAACCAGCGGGAAAATAAAACCAGTGATAATTAGGATAAAATGAATAGTTTACAATGCTATAGTGCAGTATGGTATTGTATTGGTTGGTAGTTCCGTTTATTTTTTTGCCAATTCTCATGCTAATTCTCAGCGCACTGCTCTGACTCAACTATATGCTAATGCTAACAGATAATGCTAATGCTAGGTACTGTGTGTGTGTGTGTATCAGGATGGATAAAAGACACATATTTTCCCTGCAGGGATAATACAGTGAATTAACAGTGATTTTAATTCCAGTATATAGAGTTTATTTATCTACTTTTATATATCTACAGGACGTTCATGACACTTTTGACCACACCCTTTTAGGAGACGGGGTGTAAACAGTTTGATACCATTAGCAAAATGTACATTGCACCATCTCTGTAAATAAAATGACAACTTTAGTGGTGTTTACATTTACAAAATAAAAGTCTGGCTGGTGACTTCTTTATTTAGCATTAGTTTTATCCATTGGCATTGCTTGTCACCACTTAGCAGGTTACAATTAAAGATTCTAACACACAGCCCCTAGCATTAGCATTAGCATTAGCGGGATCCAACTCCACACCTTCATTAGTATCTTGGTCAAAGATACTGGCAGGAAAATTAATAATCTCTCATTTTAGATGGTGAAACAAACCAGAAGATTATGATTAGTTTGTCTGATACCAATACTTTTCACAATTAAATTTTGATTTAAATTTATTTATAGGTTATTATATGCTATGTTATATTATTGAACACAATGTGGAAGATGAACTAAAACAAGCATGACACCTTTGAGTCTTAATAACATTTAATTTTTGCACTTCAAATTCATACTGCTGGCCAAATTAGAACCTTTGCCAGGGATTATATGGGGGGTGGGGTCCGTGCTGTATGTAACTCATGCTCATGATGAGTATATGCATAGACCATACAAACATACAAACTGAGTTACTAATTCCTCTACGTCTCCCACTGTTGTGCAGCTCATTTCCTTTTCCGTACCTTTGGAAACTTTAATTTGAGGGGGCAGGACATTTGTTTAAGAACGTATTGCCCCACCCCCCCTCCCTGAACCGGGTCCTAATCAGCCTGATCTCGTGACTATATCCAATCTCATCTTCTGAAATCTTCAAATAAGATCAGAAAGAGGATGTCTTCAGTATAAATCCGTTTAAAAAAGCACAAATTTACCATTATTTAACTTTTAATTTGGTTCACTGACTATTATTGAAAGGAAATCTGTCTGACCTGTACTTTGACCAACCACTAGGAACATATTGAGATGCTTCAGCTTTGCTTTTAGGTAGCTGCCAGTGTCCATAATCTGTTTTCACCACTTACTCCAGGTGCATCTGCATTTTTCCTCTCATCTAAATAAAGTCTCTAAAAAAAAGCTAAAATAGCAAAGAGTCAAAGCTTCAGTAAAGTCATCCACAAACCAATGGGAGAGTTAATGGTGCAACATCCACTTCTTTTATACAGTCTACGCTCTAAACGTGGCAGGGAGATGCACACTTCGTCAGTGTCTGCCTGAATGGAGTTTTCACCCTTTGTCGACTCCATTTCTCTGTGTTTATTGCGAAAGGTCAGGTGCACTGCTGAGCGTGGCAGCTTTTTTTTTTTTTTTTTTTGCTCTCAGCTAGTTAAATTTGTATCCTCGCAGGTCACATTATCCCAGGGACAAGGACATACTCAGAGGTCATTAACTGCAGTCGGATGCAGAGTTCGGCTGTTTTGCCAACTATTTCCGCTCTGCCTCCCCTTCCATCCCGTCTCCCGTTCCCCTTTGTGCCCCGCCACCAGCTGAGCTACTAAATTCATCCCTTCTCAGTTAAGAGATGCTGCCTTATGCTATGCCAAGCAAGTCTGGATTCGTATGTATCAACTCCAACAAAGCTGAATGAATGCCCACAGCCCAGTCTATTTAACATAAGGGGGGGGTTGGAACAGCGATGCTCATGACGGAGGTGAGTTGAGGTCTAGTTTGACTGAGCCAGATCAGGGATTTACTAAGGTTCGCAGGGGAAAAAAAAAAAAAAAACAATAATCAAAATGCCCTGCATCATCTGTGAGTTGGGAGCAAAATAAATGTGTTTGGACTGCAGATGGCCCACAAAGGTATTCTGATTTATAGTGTGTTGTGGTGCATTACAGCACAAAGTGATATATCAAATGGAGTTGGGTGTGCTCAAATAAATTGGTAGTGCTCGCGCTTGGTATAGGAAAATGAGGATGAAAGTCTGCTTTTTGTTATTTAACTTACTCCTTTGTAAACCAAGTTGATAGGCTGATTTTATGTATATTGGCATTTGGGTGAAGTTTTCGGATAAAAGTATTTTACTTTGAGTAGATTCAGACCTTGATGCAGTGAAAAGCAGAAAGTCTATAAGAAATTTAGCTTTATTACAGATCTTCAATACCACTTTGTATTTTTTAACGCCCATTCAGCGCTCAAGGTTTCATACAGATTATGTGTTAACACTTAGTAACTGATTGTTGAACAAGTTGAAATAAAATCTTACGTTACGCCGCTTCCTCGGAACGCTACAGCTGAAAGTTTACAGCTTCCGCTCCGCTCTCCGTACATATTTTAGTAAAAGCGCTGTGATCTCTGAAACGTCAACATTTTTCCGAGAAGGAAATTGTTGGAATGTCTCGCGCAGCGTAAAAAGACAAAGGATCTCATACATGAAAGAAAAGCTGATACATTTTTATGCCATTTGTACTGCAACATTGGCTTCAACTCTACATTAATTTGTAATTTTGGAGCGTATGCATTATGTATGCTACTTCAATTTTTCACAAATGACAGAGAACCCCCTAAAAATGCATGGAGCTGCAATCTGAGCACATAATAGATGAAGTTATTATGAACATTAAACTTAAAGTTTATCAAGTTGAGGAAAAATACCGAGAAGAAAGACTTTGTAAAACTTTGGTTATGGATAAATACAGTGCATAAGTATTAAGACATTGAAAATAAGTGCCTTGTTTTACACATCAGCCTTTCAATGTGTGGCTTTAAATAACCCATTTATGTTTCACAGCTGTTAAACTTCAAGTGTTTTACAGGTATCAGCAACATTTTCTTTGTTCCCCTTGACTCACATAACTGACTTCACCTGTGTATATGCAGTACATTTAACGCAGCACTTTGAGTTAGTATTCAAGGTGGGATTCAATGTAAGTGCCGCTGTTTACTGTGCTCCGTGCAACGGTATTCTGCTATATTATGCTGTTTATGGCGTTTTGGGGCAGCAGGTTTATATTATTAAACCTCATAACTGCTAATTAAATCCTTATAACTAACTTGGGGGATGTAAAAAGCTGTTACGTCCAGTGATTATGTAGCTATTGGTAGCAGCTGCTTGAAAGATATATAATAATATTCACTAAATTAGGAGTGGAAAAGCTATCCAACTGGAAAAAATAACTCAGGAAACTTGGAATATGATGAAATATATGTGCAGTTGTGTGAAATAAAATGCCACATTTATGTTGTAAAATGGTACAGAATGAGGGAAAAGAAGTGAAAACTGAGGGAAAAAACCCCAAATGAGTGAGGTCAAGAATTACAGATAATAAATCAGAATGTGTAAAATGATGTGGCTGCAGCAAAAACAAGACAAGGAAGGGCACGAAGGTTGGCTATAAAATCAATTTTATATACAGATACAATCCTTAAGGCCCGTTTTATAGCATAATGAAAGGGGTAATTTAACAGTAATTGACTTCCTATTAATTAAAAATTCATAATTTGCTCATTTCCCTTTCAATCTTAACCTTCTACAGCAATGAGAAACAAAAAAAAAAAAAAAAAAGTGGCTTTTCTGATTGAAAACTGATCTGAGTAAAAATTAAATGACGACGCGCCGCCAGATTAGCATTTCGATTAATAATTCACCCTCGTATTCTCATCTTAAACGTACACTGAGGATTTAATGGAATAATTACTGGATGAATGTACATAATGTGGGTGTTGGGGTAAATATAAGGCAGAGTAAACCCATTCTGAATGTAATCAAAACAACACGTACTTGGGGCAATCCGGTCGACCTGTCTGTGAAAGACCTGCTGACTTAATTAGCTCTGAACAACCGAGGCATTCACTCCGATTTCAGCCCTTCTGCTTTTTTTTTTTTTTTTTTTTTTTTTTTTTATATACAAAGGGACCGCCTGTAGCCTTCTGTGCTTTTTTAAACTTAATGACAAACCTTGGTAACACTGCGGGACAAATAAGACTGGAGAGGCACAAAACACGAGTCATTCAACCAGCCAGAATGTGGGTGTTCTCATTATAACACAGTTATCTCCGGCTCCCAGTTGGAGTGAAAGGACTTGATTAGAGAGAGAGAAGCTAATGACACAGTGAGGGCGGAATGTCACTCAATGCACATTAAAGATTTAGACATGTGCTAAGAGAAGTGTTGCTATAATGTCCGTGTCCTGCTTACAGCCACTGGCAACCACCGCATATATAAGGCCGCAGAGTGACAGGCTAACTGATACGGCACACAATTAGGAACTGTGTTAAATAGCAATGTCAGTTAAAGCTTGTTGGATTCACTCATATTTCAGTCTATTCCGTCGCAAGTGACAATTCTTCTACACCCACAATGAACAGAAAAAAAAAAAAAAACGCTCAAAATAGATGGATCACTACCTGAATATCCACTTTAACCCATAAAGAGCCAGTGCTACTTTAATGTGACTTCCAAAATATTTTGTTATATTTTATATTTATGTTTATCTTAAGCAAACTAGAAAAGCACTCAGAGAGCGCAAACCTCCGCCAAGCAGCACAGTTCCCCCACGTATTGTGACTGACAAAAGTTATGGATGGTTTTTGATGAAATTTTCAGGATTTGTTGGCAATGGTACAAGGAAAAAATGACTAACTTTTGGCGGTGATCCAGAAGAAATACTGGATTCTGGATCACTTTGAAATTTTCGTTAACATTGGGGTCAATGGGGCCAAAAATTTAGTTTCTCAGTATCTCG
>JAPSES010000102.1:2203066-2213746 GCA_029822895.1 Maxillicosta whitleyi | reverse complement strand
TATAAAATAATACAATAATAAATACATTGTCATTTGTCAAACTTCTCCTCTTCTACTGCTACTGAAACCTGGTATCTGCTTAAAAGGGAGTCGCCCTCTAGCGGTTTTGGTCAAAGTGCAGATCTTTGCCGAGTTTTCGCGAGATTGGACAAAATTTTCAAAATGGCGGTGTGGCTTTGGAGCCGAGCGTTGAAGTTTCTACGTATTTTCCGTGGTATTTCACGCGATAAAAGCAAAGAAAAGAAGTTGAGAAGTTTTCCTGGCAGGCCTCTTTGTGTGTATCAGTAACAAGTACGGATTTATGTTCCGGTCCAAAAAACTGCTCCACCAACGTTTCGTTTTTTTTTCCGGACCGGACTGATAGAATTTTTACGGTCTGAAACCTGGACCGGTACCCACTCTTAATTATTAGCTTTAATACATTAAAAATTAATATGTTAGTGGCAGATATTAAACTACCGATTACTACAGTTTGAGTTAAAACAGCTCCTTCCCCTGGGCCGTTAGAACTCGGAATGCTGTTGATGTTTTCGCAAAATTTGAAGCACTTTTATAATTTATTTATGTTCTGTAGTTAAACGAACGCGTCGCATACGGGAGTGTTTTTTATAAGCAGGCACTGATGAGTGTGTAGCTAACTTAATTCCATTCTGCAGGTTCTTTAATGACAATAAATACATTTGTAATTCTGAAGGGACACTATTGCAGGATTAACCGTTTTTCCAAATAAATTAACTTTGTTTAACCGCTTCAGGAAATAGAGCTGCTACATCCCCGGCCCGATTATGTGGCCCGAGGGATGTTTTGTTTTATCTTTTCATATTATAAAGATGTATATTATTCATTGTGCATTTCCTAGTTGAATATGTTTTTAAATTCTTCACTGCAAACCTGAACTAACCTCAACCCGGAGGTTTTTTTTTTTTTTTTTTTTTTTTTAAATGGCATTTTAAAGTGAGATTAAACCACTGAGGAAACGATTAGAGCAGACGTGTTCATGTGAATGCACAATGTTGTCTCCCTCCTTTAAGCCGGCGACACTCCCGGTTTTCGAGATGGAAATAATTACCACCGAGGTTCTTTCCCATCATGCCTCTGTGTGTTTTAGCGCATCTTCCTTTGTGTGATTTCACTCTCAATTATTTATGAATGAAATAGCAGTTTTCAAGTGTTAATAATTCACACAAATGCCCAAATGGCTAGGCAGTCGAAAGAGTAAATGGTGGAGGGACTGGGGGTATTGCCGTGCTTTATGTCTCTCATTTATCATCTGTAATTATTAATTCTTTGTTTTAGCGAGATGAAGCTGAAGCAATGGGGCCCGAATTAGGAAATAAGATGTACCATGACTGCCTAATTACAGATCATTAACACAACAATGAGGTGTAAATGTTGTTGCAGGAAATGGCTTCCTTTCATGTGAAAATCGCTTCTTCGAGTGCCATGCTGAATGTTTAACGCACCAACTTTGAAAGCGATATGTATTAATGTATTTAGAGCGGTCCTGTGCGCTCTTCTGATAGTTACTGTAAAGAAAAGAAAAAAAAAACAGAGCCGGTATTTCCATCCTCTGACAGAGGTTTTACTAAATGCAAAATGCCAACATCTCTCTCAGATGAATATCTCCAGTGGGTACAGTATTTAGTTCAACATCCTTCCAATTACTACTTCTGAAACTATGCTACTGCCTGCCGTGCCGAGCTAAGTGCACCCTCTTTGGTAGTTAAAACATATGAAATATGGATCTTAAGCCAGGTTTAGTGAAACAGCTACAAAACAAAGTGCAAACTAGCCGAGCTGCATTTAATCTGGAAGCCGGTGTGAATACGAATAAGGAGGGATAAGCACTTTATAGAGAACCGATAAAAACACTAACGGATAAAAACCACTTTAAACATTTAAACACCTTTCCTCCTCGGCTTTAAAAAAAAACAAAAAAAAAAAACACATACAGGATATTGTAAATCTGACGCAAAGCCAATATTTTCACGCTTGTTTTTGCTTCAGCCTCTTTAAGTAAGTTGATCCACACGGCCCCGGTAGGTTGTTTTACTGTGAATTCCGTGCTATGCAAAGTACATAATATTTTTTAAATCAGATCCCCGATCTCTGGAACTGAGCCCTCCCCAAGGCTGGAAATATTTTGTGTCTGCTGAGGGGGATGTGTATTGTGTTGTTGGACTTAAATCTCTCTGGTAATTATGTGTTCTCTTGATGGCATCGCTGGGCTTTTCCTTTATTAATGGAGATCATAATGTTGTGTGGAAGGGAGTAATTTTCCCCGACTCTGAGGAAATCTTGTCTGTGGAAGATTCAGAGCGATACCACATCATCTGTGTCCCTAGGTGAATGATCTAACATGATAGAAGCCAGTACTGTCAGTGGATACAAATGCAACACAGATGGAGAGCTGTTATCAATCTTTGCACATGATGGGGCTGGATGAGACGTGGGTACGGCTCGCTCACTTGCTTGAGTGTGAAATCCTGAAAATACGAGGAAGGATGGAGCTCATGGCGGCCGCTTTAATAATTTAGCATCCATCAGCAATTCAGGAATTTCCTGTGGTTTGACTACAATCGATAGGTTCTTCCCTTTCGTTTCTCGATTCATGATTAAACGCATCCTTAAGGAAGTTCCGTTTTTATTATTGACTGGTGCTATTGACGTTATTAGAGACGTTCCTTATCTCTGCATATGTATCATCTGTGATTAGGAGAAACAAGCAGCGGACGTGATCTAGAGCTAGTGATCCTCGTGCATAGATTACTGGAATAGCCTTGAACACTGCAGTGAGTTCAGAATTCTGCATGAGTCCAACTGAAGCGCTCACGTTAGTCCAGTTCTAAAGGCCCGTCAGTGGCCGCCAGCCACCTTCCCAGTTCATTTTAAAATCCTGGTGTTAACCTTCAGAGCCCCCCCCCCCCCAGATCAGAGACCTGCTTTGTGAGATCAATGGATCTGAACTTACTGATGGTCCCACGTACCCGGTTTAGGATTTGAGTAGGGCGTTCATTCTATTATTGCCGCGTTTCCGCTACGTGGTACCGGTTCGAGTCGATTCAGCTTTTTTTTTTGCGTTTCCATTACGGACAGATTCAGGAAGTTTTTTCTGCCATATGCAATTATAACAAACTCACATAAAACCAACCCAGTCTGAGAATGCATGTGCACTTTATTGTTTTATTCTATTCTATTTTTATTTTATTTTACGATCTCCCTTATTGTATATATAGTATTTCTATTTCTATTAAACCCTGCTGCTGCTGTTACGGGACAATTTCCCAGCTTGGGATCAATAAAGTACTTTCTATTCTATTCTATTCTATTACGAAAAAGGACCTGGAATCTGGTACCCGGTATTACTTTTTAGTACCACTGCAGACACTGATTGGTCAGACAGTTTTCTCTGTGACCCGCCGTTTTACAAAAAATCAGATGCGGAAGTAGACGGTAAATAGCGCTACATTAATCCAGATCATTACAGACCAAAACTACACCATGGTCGCTCATGTAGATTCAATCTTTTGTGGCCGACGTAAAACTTCAGATGAGAAAACAAGCAACGAATGAGTTTTCAGCAACTCTGAGGAGGTGACATGGAAATAAATGGCAGTGGACTAGGGGTTGTTTTATGACAATCAGGTTTTTTTTTTTTTTTTTTAATCTATTCTTTGTATGACTGTATTTGTATATGTGCTTTTATTGTATTTTATTGTATTTTAGTGAGCGTTTTGTCTGTGAAAGGTTCTATATAAATAAACTTTACTTACTCGGGAGAAACACATGTTAAACACAGACAAATACAACTGCGACTCTCAAGCTTCCGCAGGAAAATCTGGCGGTTAGAGTGTCTGATAAGCCCATAACTTGTCTGTACTGTGGCAAATCCTCAGAGTGAACAGAACTTTATTGCTGTTATACATCCTTCCTCTTTGCCCTAATCACAAGGCTGTCATCTAGAACTTTTTTTCATACTCACGCGTCATCCACGAAGCATGGATATGGCATTTGCTGGGCAAAAACCCCGAAGGGCTGGGGTTTTGACGTGTGAGCTCGTATAATGCCGTGGTCCATCATATCCTGCAGGTAAGCGAAGCCGCCCCATATATAGCGCAGGTCGTTAAAGGGGTTGTCTCGGGCCCCGGGAGACCATAACCTTATTAAAAGCAGACACACAGGGATCTGTCTTAGCAAAGGGCAACTAAACTACAGGCACACTGGTCAGAGATACTGTCAGACTATCATGACTATTTTCCGAGGTCATATTTTCACACAGTAAACTTTAAAACATCGTAAAATATCTGCTACTCTGGATAACAAAAAGGACAATAAAGCTCGGCGGTGAATTTAATATGCAGCCTTAAAGGAATAGTGTGGCCAACTGGGAAACATAATCATTTAGTTTCCAGTGGTTGATGTGATTGTGATGTTTGCATAATAAAGACAATACATTAGCATGAATCTTAGCATAGTTTAGCATGCATAAATGTCTAGACTGTGTCAGTTTACTAAGCAGCGTACCTTTAAATATTAAATATTAAAGATAATAGTGACAGTTTATGGGCTGCTACGGTGACTGGAAATACCCGATATCTTTAAATAGTGGCCGGGCACAGACACACCTTTATTTCTAATTTCCTGTTTAATAAGTAAATTTGCTTGGAATTTGTGTGATACCTTCCATTTGTAGTATTTTCTAAGCCTTCTAGTATTTCAGTAGATAGAAAATATCCAGTATTTAGTCTAGCTTTTATTGCGTAAACACAGTTTTCCTTCCGCACTTATTGTGATTTCACACAAAAATCGCTGTAATGGCACAAAAGTTGATACTGTGGCCAATTGTACAGTATATAGAGTTTATATTTATATAGTGTCGTTTTGCTTTCATTTTATGATATAGTATATGGGTGCTTGTATGAAAATGGTCCCTAAACACACGATAGAGGGGCTAAAAATTCAAACCAGCTGCAGACTAATGTTATAAAGAAACATTTTAGGTTGATTTTAAAAGTCAATATTTACCAAGATAAACGAGAAACTGTTTTCCAGATGATACACATTTTTATATTTTTTATATTTTTTTTTTCTAAAGCGGTAAAAAGGACACTAAAGTTACACGCTACTATTTTTTTGTTTTTTTAGTATATTTTATTCTCTCACAGATACATTTTGGGAATTGAATTACTTATGAATCAAAATCAGCTTTATTGGCCAAGAATGTGAACACACACAAGGAATTTGGCTTCGGTTTTTACATTGTTCATGGTATAAACCTGAACATGAACCCAGACAACATCTGGACCTGGACATAAAACAGACAAACTGTCCACTAGAGACTAAGACAACAATGGGTAGAGATTTACAGTGAACTTACAACGTAATATGTACAGAGTGCAAATTGGAGTTTTATATAGTGAGGGGTGTGTGGGTCCAGTCTACTGAAAATATATATGTGGATATTATTTACAGTGGGTTTTATATTATAATTTGAACAGAAAGTGCAAACTGATGTATTTATACAGCGAGTGGATATGTACAGGAATACACTCTGTTAATATATATATATATATATATACACATATATATATTTATATATATATATATACACATATATATATTTATATATATATATATTTGAGTGCAAATACAGTTTTTATGAAAAGATTTATTTGTGTTTAAAAGTGGAGACGATGGGTTACACGCGTAACCTGGAATGAGACTGCCGATTTATTAAAAACCCACGTCTGGATCAGAAAAAAAACACTAGGATTGTCAAATTTGACAGAGTGTCTTTATTTATAGTGGAATATAAGACTATTCCAAACCAGGTTTTCCACATCAAATGCACTAATGCTTAGGTAGCTTTAATGTCCCAATTTGGTCCCAATATTTTATTAAAAATTCATTAATTTTGGGATGGCTCAGAGTAGGACTATATTTTTTTTGCTTTTATATGAGGTCAACATTGGCTACATCCTTGAGGGAAATATGTCCAAATTTCTCTTTTATTATAAAAAAGCTGGTGCCACATTCCAAAATGAGCCCAGTTTCATAGAAGCACCCAACTTATATTTATAATTTAATAAAGAGACCAATTCCAGCTGGAAATAATTCCTTGCATGTACTCACATAAATGACAAATAAAGATGAGTCTGATGTTCGTTTCTATAAATGACAGTTTTGCTGAGAAAAGACACACACCTGCAGTGTCATGAGATATCTTTTGTTATGATTTGGTGCTATGTAAATAAAAGTTTGATTTGAGGACTGACCTTTATGTGTTGATGTAGATCTATTATTATTATTATTATTATTATTAGGAATCTGGTTTGTCAATGGCGCCAGGCTTTTGTTTCAGGAAATATGGTAAATCAATACGCTTTATCTAAATCCAATGTGTTCTAGTCACTGCTACATATGGTGAAAGAGGATATGAGGTGTTTACAATGGACATATACTTACAGTTTATATTTAATTATTTTTAATGTTTAAGCTAATCCAAAGTTTGTTTTTTTTTTTGTTGTTTTTGTTAGCAAGTCATTTTGGACTTTCTACTATTTTATACAAATTGTTTCAAATTAAAACACCCTTAAAGCTTAAGGACACTATTCCAGTCACCGCAGTGCTTCCTAAATTCTTGACTGTTTCATTTCTTGTTATAAAAAGTTAACTTTAGACTAATATTTTAGATTTAGGTTCAGAATATGCATACAATAAAGACTAAAATGAGCCATAAATTTTAGTTGCTGGTAAATGCGGCGTCCTATATTGGTCGGACCACGTCACATACCTGTCTTTCGCTTTGTTAGTACGCTCTACCTCGTCGATGTCCATGCGGATTTTATACTTGACATAAGCAGGTGGTTGGCTGGAATTTGCAGGGAGGTTTTCAAAGACGACACCAGCCCAGAATGTATCGTTGTCCAAAAGCTCCAAAGCTTTATTCACTAAGATACTTTCGTCTGAGACCGCCTCGAACTTGTTCAGATCCAGACACTGTTAACACAAAGAAAAACACAGTCAAGTAACCCCTACAAGTATATCACAGCCAAAAAAAACAAAAAAAAAAAAAACATGCATAGACAAAACTTGTATAACAATTATGATAACATCTGTTTCTGTTTTATTATATGCAGTGAGTTCTGAGATTTACAGTATCTGGTCGGTCCCTGAAGCCAGCGTGTAAAAGAAAACAGTTTCCATGCACTTTTTTAAAATTGATCGTGTATTTAATTGATTTTTTTTTTTTTACATCATTATTCATCGTCATTTCATGTCAGTTTTTGCATTTCCAAAAAAAAAAAAAAAAAAAATTCAAATATTTATAATTATTTTTAATTTTAGCCATTATTTATCTATTAATTTGGCTATTTTTCAAGACTTTTGTGAACAAAACATATTGCTAACTTAACATGTAATCTCTATAATTCCATTCCAGTAAAAGCTGCGTTTCAACTTCTTTTTCCCAAAATTGAAGCTTCAGGGCCCAACATTTTCAGCCCAGTTTTCCGGTACAGATGAGTGTGTATTCTACTAATAGATGAGAATGTTCTGCACATTTTAATATGCAACACATGGGGTATGAGGTTATATGAAAAGGTGATTAAACAAACAGACATTTATATTAAAGCCTCCTAAGGGTTAACGTTTCCAGACTGTGATATTTGTGCTGTTCTGTTCTAATAAAATGGAGACGGGGACTAACTGGCAGATGGATATTTAGCAAAAAAAAAATATATATCACTGCGCTATTGATGGAACTGCAAGTGTAGTTCCAAATTATCTGGAGCTGCCAGGGGGTGGGAAATGTTTTGGGCAAATGAGATACACCCCTCCCTGCTCTATAGCCGCGTCCCCCGTTTCATGAGATGGTAATGAGCCAACCATCCAGGGAGGCAGTCACACCTGACAGCTGTCCGCACGTCTCAGCGCCGCAACAGTTTTGTCATATTCTCCTATTCCCCGACTCTCTAGTCTGTATTCTATATCAGGTTTTAGTGGGAAAAAAAAAAAAAAAAAACTCACAGAGGCAGCATTTGCCTGGTGCAGACAGGTGAGTGAATCACAGCAGTGGAGCGGTTACATAAGCCCAGACTTTGTGTTCCGTATGAAATGTTCCTTCGCATACAAGGTGATGAAAGCATCATACTTACAACTTAAAGGACTGACATTAAAAAAAAAAAAAGAATTATACATTTTCAAACATTCCCCTGTGTTCTACGTAAACTGTAAATGTTCTGTTTGGGTCTGAATTCTACATTAATTCACCTCCACAGGTCCATCTTCAACATTATTTCTGAGTAATGACATCAGAAATGTCATTATGAGCACCGGCCCTTTAAATGCGCATGAGCCACTTCAAGCCCCGCCCCCTCCAGGTTGTTCACTGTGCTGCTCTGTCCCATTAACGTCAGTTTTTGCTACAACCGCTGCTGCTGATAAACAATTATGCTCAGAGAAATATTCATTTGAAGTCTTGACCTTATATGGGCAAATGTTGTGATGCAATTAGTTATAGATGTAACTAATTAAGAAGGAATTAGGACAGGTTGTAGAAATCCACTCAACTTTTTTTTTGCCAAAAATGAATATAAAGATAGTTTTGCAGCACCTGGAGGGTTCAAATTTAAACTTCTCAACTATTAGGGTCCAAATACACAAATAAGACTATATGCAGACAGCAGGTATTAGATCTTAATTCAGATTTTTTTTGGGGTTACATTAAATAAGACTTCCTGAAATGACCCGCATCCACAAAATAGGTCCTGATGTAATACACGACCACGCAGGAACGCACCATGTTTATGGAAGTAAGAGTGTTTTTTCGTGCCGCTCCTCCTTCTGGGACGCAGAATTATGACATTTGTCGCATTTCAATGACGTAAAAGTCGAATCAATGCGACCTGGCCGTTCAGACTGGATACGCATCAGATTTAGGACCACATATGAAAGTGGCCTGGGTTGGATTTGTGTTCAAACCGTCTTTAAAAGATCGGATAGAGATCATAAATGGGCAAAAAATTTGGATTTGGGTCACATTTACCTACAGCCTGAATGTAAAACATACCATAATAACAGTGGGTTTATCAAAATATGACCCCTTTAAATTAATTATGTCATAGAAAAGATGTTTATTTTAGCTAAGTGGGGTTACGGAAGTGCTTTTTATAGACACGTTTAGAAGGCAGCGGGCAGTGGTGCTGTAAGATCAATCGTATTTCCATTGACGCTGTGATATGATATGAAACAAACGCGTCACAAAACACAGCCTGTTGTGCTGCGAATGAGAAAAACCATTGTGTTGACACGTTTCACGCAGTCACAGTCGTCCTGAAAACATCAGATGGACCAACGCGCCGTCAGCCAACGACACGACGGCCCAGTCGGTTGTGAGGTACCGTTAATTTAATGCCTGCAGAGTTAGACGTTAGCGTGATAACCGAGGGAGAAGAAATACACCAGAAAAATGTGGCTGACGAGGACAGAGTAGGTGAAGTTTATGATTATAAGGTTATTCAAGCCCTTTTATATTTAAAACGGTAATTTAAATCGCAGACACTTTTCCGTTCCCCGTTTTAATCTTAAATGTTCTGTCCGCGTTCTGCACTTTTTCCCTGTATTTTTGCAGCTGCAGACACTGCAATTCCCCCACAGTGGGATCACTAAAGTCATATCTCATCTTATACTATATTTCTTACTTTAAATATATGTTCTGGCTACATTTAAAGGAAATATTTTACAAGTAGTAGAGGAAATTAAAATGGAAACTAATTGGTGTGTGATTATGTCTGCGGGGAATCAAATCTGCACAAATTATTTTCAAATAATTCACTTATGCTGTTCATTTTTCGGTCTATTGGTAAAACTGCATGAATGGATCAAGTATAATTGTAAAGACGGATTAATTTTCTAACCATTCTCTTTGCTTTTCTTTGAATAGTTTATCGTGACAATTAAAAACAACTTAAATGTATGCTGGAGATGTACAAATTAACTTGACAAAATTGCTCCCTGTGATAATAATTTTCAATATAAAAAGCTTGAATGTGTAATTATGTTATTTTAATTATTAGTCACAAACATTTTCTATTGCACTGATGAATATTTTGCACATATTTCCAGAACAATAAGGTGATAATTGTATGTTTTGTAAAATACTTGTCTATTCTACAAAACTGAACTCTTTGTCTAGTCAAGTGCATTTGTTTGTTGTACGTTCCCAAAATTAATTCAAGGTGTTCTGACGCCGAAATATTAGCTCTACTGACGGAAGGAAAAATTTTGTTTCTCAGTGTCTCGGTTAATTATTGACCAAATCTAATGAAATTTTCAGGAAATGTTCGCTCTGAGACAAGAAACAGATGATTGTGTTATGTTTACATAACACAAAACAAAAATCGATTTCATAAATGCTTTCATAACCGATATTAAATTTTCAATATTCACAGCAAATACCGAAAAAAAAGATTGCCTTTGACCCTTAAAAGAAAATGTTAACTTCTCCAGAATGTAAATATTCTGTACAATATCGATCCATTCTTCAACTAGAAAAGCACCCCCCCACCATCACCACCATAAATATTACTCCCTAATTTATTTGGCATTTTAAGATTCTTAAGTCCATGGACTATATGAGAAAACAGGAGTCGCCATCTGGTGGACATTTGTTATTATTAC
>JAPSES010000102.1:2163550-2181490 GCA_029822895.1 Maxillicosta whitleyi | reverse complement strand
CTTCAACTCCTCAATCTCCCCCCTGAGAGACGCTAATGTGCTGAAGGTGTGCTGGAAAATGCGGACCAGATTTTAGGAAAATCAAAGGAAAAACATGAAATGGATTATTGGTGTGCTGAAAAACCTGTAACAGATTCTAAAAAAACTGGATTGGCTATTTTCCGTGACAGCCGATCCGATACTGATACGCATTTTTTTTGCTAATATCGGCTAATATCAGTCTAATCATGGCACAGCATCGTTTTTCAAACATGTAGCACACATTGTGTCACTGTTAAAACTCCTCCTTCACTAACATTGCTATAGATCGCATATTTAACCGTGGATTTATAGTATTTACATTTGCACTAACTTATGGGTTTAGAAACTCATATTGGTTCAGGTGCCACATTCAGCCTAATATGGTAAAAAGTGGGCCGGACCAGTTAAGTAATACAAATAATAGGATGAGAACTTTTGAGTGAAAAAACGTAAAATTCTGTAATGAATATATTTACATCCATGAATTATACATGAACATAAGATGAACAAATATGAGCAACCTGAAAATTCTAATTTAAATAAGTGTAATGTTAACCATATTACAGCTTAATTTATCATTTATATATGAGCATCACAGCTTAGACATCACAGTGAATCTACAAAAACATTAACAGGCAGAATACTATTACAATTTAACACACTTCTATTAAGAGATTTCAGGTTTTTCACGTTTTCTGTAAAAGGCTAGTTTATGAATATAAACATTTTTGGGAAAGTGCAATTTTTTATTTTTTTTTAACAGTAAATCAATGAGAAAAATGTACAGTTTTCATTATTTATAGGTTATTATGTTAGTATTTTACTGGTCTGGTCTGATCCACTGTAGATGGAGTTGACCTAAAATGATTTGTCTTAATTGATAATATTTTTAGTGTAATTTTTTCACAAATTCATCCCAAGGGCCGGACTGAAGCCTTTGGAGGGCCACATTTGGCCCCTGAGCCGCATGTTTGACACCTGTGGTTTAAACTTTAGAGCATGTTTCTAGCAGAGGTTAGTGGGCCAATGAGTTTATTTCAGTCCATATACTGTAAACAGTGTCACTCAAGTGTTCTGGTTTAGTTCATATTTGTGTCACATGCTATTTTTTTTTTTGGCTGTTGAAGAAATAAAGACAAAGGCTTAAGGTTATTTACTGCAGAAGGAAAGAAAAATGTGTTCTCTCTCAGGGCTGCAAAAAAAAAGAAAAAAAAAGTCTACTTCTTGACACATCAGCTGAGCAGAAGTTTTTTCTCATGTGGTGTCCAACAACTATTGTGTGATCAGAAGTTTGAAGCAAAAAGGTTAAAGGTTAACATGCTTTTATTCAGGGTTCCTCCAGGTTTCTACAAGTTAAATTCAAGTCTCTGTTTTCGGACACAATTCCTTTCACTTTTCCTGTAAATTTTAGATTCATCTGTACCGTTTCCTTTTATCTGTTATTGTTCTGTCTTGCTTTGTCTTGTTTGTTTTTGTTTTGATCGTGTTTTGAGCTGTTCTCAATTGATTTTAAATGGTAAAATAAAGGTTAAATAAAAGTCTTTTTTAAAACTACTTTGCCCATTTCATTGCCTGCTTCACAACACTGTGTTGGGGGGAATGTTCTGTGATCATTTCTTACAAGGGGCTGCAAAGTTAGCGATAATTCGGTTCCTAATTTCAGTATAAATTGTCAGGTTGGAATGGGTGGAACCGGGTAGAGTAACGTTACTTTCTTTGTACCTTGGACATTTCCTAGACACATTTAAACTCAATACAGCTAACAGGTTTATGACAACATAACTGAAGGCCTAAAATATCAAATGTAAGACCTTTTAAAGAGTTTTTTTTAGGTTATTAAATGCATTTTACCCATCATAATACATACACACAGCACCTAGTATTAGCATTATCCATTAGCATTAGCATCACCTCATAGCACACATTAGTAGCCAAGTCCGTATCAGTACAATGGACAGAGGCACTGACAGGAGAATTAACCTATGAAAACCTCTTTATTTATTAACCATAAAGACCCAGTGCTACTTTTGTTGCCATTTCCAACAATAGTTTCTATATAATTAACATCATACATTATAAAATAATCATCCATATTTTGCATTTTTCCAGTGAAAATCAGGTATTTTCCATTAGTTAATGAACTGATCATTAAAGCTCAGATCAAAGTTGATGGTTATTATCTCAAAAACTGAGAAAACTGAAGAAAATGTGACTTTTTCCGTAAAATATATCATTTACTGAATATAAAATAATTGTCTCCATCCACTCATTTATCAAAGTTAATTGGTTTTACTGGTGAATCGAAGTTGGTTTTCTATATAATTAACATTACCTATGTGATTTAATATCATGCATTATAAAATAATCATCCATATTTTGCATTTTTCCAGTGAAAATCAGGTATTTTCCATTAGTTAATGAATTGTTCATTAAAGCTCAGATTAAAGTTGAGGGTTATTATCTCAAAAACAGAGAAAACTTAAGAAAATGTGACTTTTTCAGAAAAATATATCATCAACTTAACATAAAATAATTGTCTCCATCCACTCATTTATCAAAGTCCATTGGTTTTACTGGTGAATCAATGTTGGTTTTCTATATAATTAACATTACCCATGTGATTTAACATCATGCATTATAAAATAATCATCCATATTTTGCATTTTTCCAGTGAAAATCAGGTATTTTCCATTAGTTAATGAACTGATCATTAAAGCTCAGATTAAAGTTGAGGGTTATTATCTCAAAAACAGAGAAAACTTAAGAAAATTTGACTTTTTCAGTAAAATATATCATCAACTTAACATAAAATAATTGTCTCCATCCACTCATTTATCAAAGTCCACTGGTTTTACTGGTGAATCAATGTTGTAACAGATGGCATCCAAATGGGTCATATCTGGTATCCATGAAAAGTACACAAACTGTATTTTAAACTTTTTTTTTTTATATATACATGTACTGATAGTATTAGTGGATCAACAGGTGTTCAATATTTTAGACCAGTAGATGATGTTGGTCAAGGGGGGATGTTTGGGTCTTTATGGGTTAATGGTAGTAGAAGACAGTAGGTAAACTCAACACAAAAAAGCTCCAATCTGACATAAAAACAGAAAAAGAGGGAGCCTTCCCAGGTTCTGCGCATGAGTTTCTTTACTGCAGATGCAGATTCTGAACTTTGACGTGCAGCGAGTCTGATACGCACATTTATTTAGAGTGATGTTAGAGTGTAAAAACATTTGAGTTCATTATAAAAGTCCAGTGGGACAAATTAGGCTGCCACAGTCGAGATAATTAATGGAAATACTGTAGCTGTATGTACAGGAAAATATGGACTGGTGTTTACTTCAACTTTAGCAAGAAAAATGCCATCAAACACAGCCTGAGCCTCCAGAAACCAGAGGAAAAATACAGTAGAAGTGATTATACTGCGACTGTAACCACTGCTATAATTGCTGCTATATTCTATAAGGGCTGGATGGTGTTTCTAGCTCTAAAGGTCATTTCATGATCTTTGGTCCAGTTCTGGTCTGAAGCTGATGTTAATGTGTCAGAGCTGCCTCATGGGATGCATGAGAGGTGCATGTCAAGCATCATTTGGAAAACAGAATCCATTATTATTTGTTGTGTGAGAGGTAAGTAGCTCCAGGCAAAAACAGGAAGAGGAAAAACTGTTGATAAACTCGTGATGATGATGATGGATTCAATATGGTGATGACTGTTCGCCCTTGGCAATGGACATTGGAAGCATCCGCTGGCCCAACAACGCTAAGCAGGCATTTATCCAGTTTCATGTGTAGTTCTCCAGCCGATGAAAACATTAGGCGCCAAAATGTTTATGGAGGAAAATGCCAGAAAATAACTCAATTCCTAGACAGCATATTAAAGACCTTAATATAATGTGGGCTTTAACGTATGTTGCCAGTTGACAAACTTATGCAAAAATGATGTAAAAGTTTGGCTTTAATGTTGCCATTTCAAAAAAGTGATAAAAGCGTTCAATGTGATACAGGGTTCCCACTCTTTCACTGATAAAACTTCAAAACTTTTCCACGACCTTTTCTTGAAGTGTTTTTCTCCTTGAGTTCACGCTACGCATGTAAAATCTTTGCATGCTCTTACAGCTAAAGACGAAATCTTAACCCTTTCCACTCACGTCTTATAGTTTTTAGCTATTAAGAATACTGTTAAAGCACTTACTGAATTTGGCATTAAACCACATAGCCCACCTCACAGTGTATTTTCATGGCACAACCAAATCATTGCATTGAAACTATATTCAAATTGATTTAACATCTCAAACGACAGATTAATACTCTTTAATAAAACACTTTATTAGTGAACCCCACCGCCCTCTTTATGCTGGAGGACCTTCCCCTCCCCCCTTCCCTCACTCAGCGACCAAAAACAGCGCAGCAGCCTACTTTCAGATCCTGTCCATTGGATGGCCGTGACTAGAGCAGCCGGATAGCACATATTTCGTAAAATAATAAATTATCTTGACAGGACGATGTCGTTGCGTGAACAGCCTATTAAAATTCCATGACTTTTCCCAAACTTTAACTGAATTTACAGAATTCCATGACTTATCCAGGCCTAGAAAATGACTTTTTGGATTTCCATGACTTTTCCAGGATTTCCATGACCGTGGGAACCCTGGTGATATTTAACGACATCTTGTGGTAGTGAATTTACAGATCGAAATCAAAGGAATGACCCTCAATGTCCCCTACGGCGGCCAATAAATATGCAAAAGATCCTCCTACATTTGGAGTTTTCTGTAAATATACACAGAATGTATTTATTCAGGTTGATTATACACTATTGAAAACGTAATTATCAATATTATGGTGTATTCTATTAAACAATGTTTCATGTTACAGAATGTCTCCACACCAATAAATCTCTCTAATAACCTGTTCCACCATCACGTCGACTTCAAAGCACTGAATAAAAATAAATAAATAAATAAAAACATCAACACTGATCTCCCTTCAAGCATCACATGAAAACCTCTTTAAAGATTTAATGACTGATTCATGTTGAGAGTGAGTTGCAGCTGCTGCATTTTATCAATTGGCTGTTGAGTAATTATTTTCATAATTGACAAGTTGTTTTAGTTGTTTTTCCAGAAATAAAGTAACAACTGAATTCCAGCTTCTTAAATATTAATTCTTTTCTGGTTCCTTTTCTTCTTTATGTCGATAAGTTGAATGTCTTTGGCTGGTTGATGAATAAATAAGACCTTTGAGGACGTAGCCTTGGGCTTTGGGTGACACTTTTTCACCACGTTCTGACATTTTATACACCTGACATGAATTGATTATTGAGAAAGCAATTGAAAATAAGGATTGGCTGCACCCCTAGTGTGAATGATGTGTGATGTTTGTGTGATATTGATCGTCTTGTGCATTCATTGAATTGTACAGACGTGTATTGTAGTGTTGATGATCTGATGAGGTTTGTGCCATTTTTCATCTTTGCACATTTTTTTGTGTTTATTATTATTAATTATTAGTTAAGGTTATTTGTTTGCTTTGTCGTAGTATAGTTTTATATTGTGATAAATCATTGCATTGGTTAGTTTTGTTTAAATTCTTATTTTTCCTTCCAAAATGCCTTATAAATGGTTTTTACTTCTTTTCTCTCAACACTGATTTCTTTTTTTCATCCACGACTATGATTTTAAATATTCTACCTTTAAATTTCTACTATATTTTTCATAATCTGTAAATAATTTTCTGTATTTTCTAATAATTTTCACAACTAATCTACTTTTGTTATGCTACTTAAGAAAATTTCCCATTCAATTTTAAGGAAATATTGATGTTTAAAACAAAATATTGGGACAAATCATGGCTTCAGGTTGTAAAATGCCCTGTTCATGCTGATTTGTGATATAAAGCAAAGATAACAACTTAAAAAAAAACAAATGAGGTGCAATGATATTTATGAGAATATAAAACTAAATTATGACATGAGGCTAATGATGTTCAATTTGTCTTCTGTTAATGTAATTATACTTTTCTTTTTTCGTTTATTCAGACAAGGTACAGTCTACAGCTTCTACAACTACACCTTCTCTGAGAAAGAAATAAATAAAAGTATAATTATATTATGACATCTGTCGTCACTGTTTTGTATCCCAGACCCTGTTAGAAAAGAGACACAGAAATTATCCCAATCTGAATATTTTTGTCCATAAAGTGTATGACTTTTCACGGGAACATTCTTGTAAAACATGCTTTTAAAAGGGTTTGTGGATTATGGGCGAGTTAATATCTACATACTATAGTAGTTTAGATAAAAAATAAAATCAGTGTCTATCAGAGTCAACACTAGGTCATCAGCCTCGAACCACTCATCCTTTTTTAGGCTTACACTTCCCCTGTCATTCTGTCTTCCATTCTGGTCTCTCTAGTCAGCTCTTAAAGGATAGAAGTGACAGGAAACATGATAGTAATAGAAATATCAGTGACAAAGTGAAGAATCTGCAGCATCAGACTGACTGAAGACATTTTCTGAACTTCTTGAGCCTTTAGGCTTTAGGATGTTATGCATTATTATCTCTTTTTTTCTAAATTTTGAGTTATATATATAGTCTATGTCATGCAGATAGATTTTTTTTTTTTTAATTAAAAACCTGAAATATCATCCACACACTCAAGGAAAATGCTGATTATTGCTTAAATTACATTTACATTAGTTGTTCTATACAGGTCCAAATCAGGCCAAAAACTAAGATAATGGGTTTCAATCAACTCAATCTCTAAACTGAGTCAATTGAAAGGAAAAGTGCGACAGTGAGCTTGTATTCAGTTTTAGAACTGCTCTATACTTATAAAACATCATGTTTTTAACCAAAGTTTGTGGAATATGAGCTAGTTAACATGTACAGACTGCAGTAGGTTATCTGAATCGGCGTCTAATAGAGTCAGCAGAGTTGAAAAGGTGAAATATGTTCCTCAAATCCAAGGAAAAAGGTGATTATTGCTTAAATTCAAAGTCTAATAGTTAATCTATACAGGTCCTAACCCAGTCAAAAACTCAGATAATGTGTTGAACAGTAATTCTAAACTGAGTCAGTTGGAATTAAGTCAGACGGTGAACTTATCTATGGACACGGTTTTCAGTTTTAGAACATAACCACACTTGAAATTTAATATTTTTAACCAATTTTGTGACATATGGGCTAATTAACACTTACAATCTATAGTAGGTTATATGATTCAGTGACTATTAGAGTTAGTGGAGAGTTGAAAATGTGAAGAATCTTCCACAAACTCAAGGAAAATGCAGATTATTGCTGAAATTCAAAGTCCATTAAATGTTCTATATGGATCTTAATCCCGCCAAAAACTAAGATAATGTGTTGAACAGTGTCTCTTGATGTCTGCTGAAACGTAACCTGGCTGGAAAAGTCAGTCAGTTGGAAAAAAAAGTCAGAAGGGGGAAAAAAAAAAGTGTTTGCCCTTCAAACAAAGCCTTTAACATTCGTCACTCCTTATCCTGTTCCATTAGGTTGAAGACTGGCTTTGTTAGAACTAAAACACTGGCGATGTGACATAACATGCACAAGAGACAGATCTCCAAAAATTGAAGGTGACACTCGGAATTGGTCGGCATTAGGGTAAGATTGTTCTTGTTCTCTAGCGGCGGAGTTAAAGGCAGCTTACATCTATAGGAGACAATTTTTGTAGTAAATCCCTCCTATTACCTTCCTCTCCCATGAATAACTTACTCGCCCTTGATAACACTCTGGGACGATATCCTCGTTTTCCTTCCATTGCTGACCAATTTTAGCAGATATATATACGTTGATTTGTAAAGTGGGCTGGTGAACGTCGGCATACCTTTTGTCTCTTCCGGAGAGTGAAGTTCTTCCACAGGAGCAGAGTGAACTGCGTCAAGAGACCCATTATGGCTTATCCTGGCAATATCCTGCCAAAGCGTCTCTATGGCAACTGGCCCACTTAATAAACTCTGGAGGGAATAAAAGGCAGAGTTTGGTTTTAATACAGAGGAGCAATGCATCTTGGGGGAGTGCCACTAATCATTCACATCCCTAGGCCTTAGGGCTTATGGTGCAGCACCTGTTCTAAGAATTATTATCACCTACACTCAGCAAAACACGAGACGGGGCTACGTCTCAGCACGGGGAGGTTATGCGGCTCGGATCGAAAAGCAAAAATAATCTTTAATTAACACCACATACCCATTTTATTTATTAAAACACTCCCGACTAACCAGAGCAAAAACTTGCAAGGGTAATTTATTTTATTAATCAGTCATGTTAGTGGGTAAAATAAATAAATGACACGGGCGACCGCGTTCGCAGCGTTACTTTTTGCGCAGACTTAAGATTGCTGTAAATGTTTTATTGCTGGTTTTACTAGCCACTGAACACTGATTACAGCTACTAAACAAATAGATCTACCATGGCATTTTGTCTTGTACATCAAATATGACCTTTAGTTTAAAACTCCAGAACTGACAGTCTGTGTGCTTTGACAACGGCAGGCATTCAGTCGGCTTCCGCTCATTCCTAGACGGATTTCAGGACGTTTTAGAATCCAATTATACAAATGAGAGGTTAAAATTGGTATTGCAATATATTCCAGAGATGGGAGATTGGAAAATAATAGTGTCCTGGCTCTAAATAATGGGTTCAGCCATGGAAATGAACCCTAAGGCCAAATGTAGGATATGAATTATTCTTAAACTTGAAGAAAAGGTTCAATTTTCCCTAAAAAAAAATTAGAAATCTGAATATACATTACATTTTAGCTAGATCTGATTCCACCACAACCATTAACAGTATTTGTGTTGGAAACTTGTTTTTACAGAGATGTGTTTAAAACATGTTGTACAGTTGGTCCACTGAGGCTCAAGATTAGAGGATGTGCAGTAGGTGGGGCAGGTGGGGATGGGCTTTTTAGCCCCAGGGCAGTCCTGACAAATGTGCCACCTTTTAACGCTCCATTTCCTCTTTCTGGACAGGTTCCATCTTCCCTCTGTGTGTTTACATTATTTACTGCTTCTTCATGGATGTTTTATTTACTGTCATGGGCAAAGTTCAGCATTCCTCAATTCCAAATAGCCAGAAAGCACCATAATGGAGCACTGCATTAAAGTGTTTAAGGTCACACCGTAAGTGAAAATGGAAAAAAAATATATCAGTTATATTTTGTTTAGCTGCTTGTTCTAATTTCAGCTGCACTGAATCCATAATGATGCCAGCTCACAATAGTCGCAAATCCTGTAGTTGGATGGGTGTCAAACTGCATTTACACCGACTCTGATTCCATTTAACTGCCAGACAAACCACAATTAGGTCGGTTTCTGGTTTGGCTGATCTATACCAGTTTTTAGCTCTATGTTATGTTCTATTTCTAATGTGTTCTAATGTTTAACACACATATGGATGACGCATAGTGGTGTGCGGTACAATGGTTTTTACTGCGTCACCGGTGTCATATGTTTCCACGGTATGGATTTTTTACCATTATAAACATGTATTGGGTTTCCTGCACAAATATTAGATTAAGTTCATGCATATTGGAAAATCCATCTTTCCTGTTGTATTAGCAGTTTAATTCTGCTGCACCTTTTCATAAATTTAACGTATGAACACTTTAAGACAAAATGTGACTCATGGGTAAATGATAAGTTTCAGAGAAGCAGGTGATAGACATGCATGTTTAAAGCGTTGTTAGCTCAGCATCACAACCCCAAACTTAAGGAAATGCTAATGTGTTTCCTTAAGCAAAATTGCACAAAGCTTCTGAGCCAGATGGAAAGACGGAAAGAAGAACTGGTGCCGAAAATAGGAAACTTTACCTCCTCCGTTATTTGGAACTGGATTGGGTACAAGGTATCCAAAACAGCACAAAACACTGTGTTTTAAAAGATCTGCCTTTGTGCTGTGGCAGCCAAAGGAGGCAATACTGGTAATTTATTTCACCACCTCAAGACCGCACATATCCGGGAGTTTGACAACGCAACACGGGTGAAAGAAATAAGCGCTTCTGCCACAACAAGGTGGTCTACAGCCCATAGACTCGCTATCAGAGTGGGTCCAAAGGCAACACAGATGTCATTCCTAGCCATGCTCACTGTCACTGTTCCTATTAAAAGACTATCCATTTACCTACGTCATATTTTTGGACAAATTGTGACATTTGTGTAACTTTACTGTCCAAACGCAGCTGCATCATTTTATACAGATATCACAATTTGGCTAAAAATATGACTTGGATAATTATTCTGTGAGGCTAACAATATTTTAGATGTACGTTACTGCAACCTAGTGGTCTGGAGTTGCTACAGTTTCATTCAGGTCCATTCAGGAAGTCTGTATAAGTGTGGAAATGCAACTTCAAGTGGTACAATTTAGTGTATAAATTGGGTTAACCCACAAAGACCCAAACATATTTACTCGCATAAACTGTTCATCCACTAATTATATCAATACATGTAAATAACTGGTGTAAAATACAGTTTGTCATCTTTTTATGGTCTGATATGATCCACTTTAGAGGCTCTGTTGTTACTGTGGAAACACCATTATCATCAAATGACAGTGGATGGAGACACTTGTTTTCATGTTCAGTTAATGATATATTTTACTGAAAAACTCACTTTTTCCTCTGTATCTGATATAAGAACCTTTGAATGTACTCTGAGCTTCTGTAAATTTGGGAAAATACATGATTTGCACTGAAACAACTCTAAATAAAACAAAAGAATATTACAATAAATGGTGCTAAAACACTTAAGATAGATTAAATATAAAGAAAAACCTGCCACAAAAGTAGTACAGGGTCTTCATGGTTACATAGGAGGGAAATTTTTTTTATTTAGGCATGGTTATGTCATCAGAAGGGGCAGTAGAAGTCCTGACGCACAGCTTTAATAAAACAAACAGCAGAAGAAAAGATCAGGAACTGGAAACAGAGCCAATTATAACCAAACCATCAAAAAACCATGAAGATGACGAAAGGGACAAACAAAACCAGCAATATCGACGGTCGACAGTTTCGGGATAGTGCCGTACAAACAGGCGAGCGATCACGTTAAATGTGTCCGTAAATGAGGTTTCCGTTTCCCATTAGCACTCAGCACTGTCATTCGACTGCTATGAGAGTAAACACTGATCCTACAAATTTCCTCTGAACTCTGTTTCAAGGCTGTAGAATATTTAAAGCGTGACGGCAGGATTTGGGCGCCCAAAGGTGTTTTCAGACAGGTAGAGGATGATGGACAGCTGTAATTACAGGTCGCTGTTCAGATTCTGTCAGATCTGACTCTCCTGGTTTATTCCGTGGCTTGAAACTGAAGTTTAGAAGAGTGGCTCGCCTCTGATTTCAGCTCCTTCGACTGTTTCAACACCATAAAACACAATAGAAACTAGGACTAAGGACGATTTAATACATAAGTAAGTGGTAGGGTCATTAAAAGACACTAATATCCCGATAAAGTAAAGGTTTTGGCTTTTTTTTTTTTTTTTGTCATCTGTAAGGGACAAGATTCATAGTTTTACTCGCAAAGGACATTTCCTTAAAAGAATGAATAAATAAATAATAATACATTTATCTTAAAAAAACAGTTGCATTATGATGTTTCTACAATCGATAGCATTAGGGCCATTTATGAAGGAGAAGATATTTTTTGATACGACGAGATTAAAGTCAACACGTCGACATTAAACTCCAAATTCCGAGAATAAAATATAAAATTTGATGTCGATTTTAATCTTTACGGGACCATCAACTTTATTCTCGACATTTCCAAGTTTGATGTCGACACGTCGAGTTTAAAGTCGACCCATCGACATTAAAGCCGACATCCAATTTCAACTTTATTCTCGGAGTTTAATGTTGACATGTTGACTTTAATCTCGTCATATCAAAAAATATCTTCTCCTTTATAAATGGCTCTAATTTTCTGTTGTAGAAACATCATAATGCAACTGTTTTTTCAGATAAATTTATTATTTATTCTTTTAAGGAAATGTCCTTTGCGAGTAAAACTATGAATCTTGTCCTTTACAGAGGACAAAAATGCATTTCTGCGCCTAAAGGGTACATAATTAAATTTCATACCATGACATTAAACATTATTTTGTGTCCGTTAGGGTCTCTTTTGTTTACACGGTCAGCGAAAACACCTCACACACCCATTTAGTAAAAGCATGTATCACTATAATTGTTTTCATTGTTCTACATCCACATTTCTCAAGTGTTCAGGTTTTAACCACAAAATGCCTCGAGACAAAAACATTAGCACTTAAACTTGAAAGAACTAATTATTTAACAAGCATTTCCATAATTATTGATAGCGACGGAAACACTTTTGTCCTTTTATTGACCGGGTCTAATGGAAACGAGGCTAATTACGTGCTTTGGCATTGAGTTTGCGGTTTAGTTTGTGCACGGAGATGATGGTTTTGGAACCCGACGAGGGTAAAATAACCTGGGTCCCCACATGGAGGCCTTGTACACACATGAACTCTACCTTGTATAATTGAGTATGTGCTGCATTTGCAAGCAGAGCTTTTCAAGCCAACATGTAACGCACACGAGAAGGACGGCTGCGTACCACCCCCACTCTGAAATCACGTCAAGCATGAAGGGTAAACAACATCTCTAAGAACACATTCCATATCTGAGCGAAGAGATACATCTGTACGGCATTGTTTATATGTGTGTGTATGTGTGTGGGCGAGTGCTGCGGAAAAGCCCAGCTCAAGGACTATTTTGTAATTCCACATCTAAAGAACAGATAACAAGTCACAACAGAGGGTATTATGATTTGCATTGCAGTTGGAGTGTTAAAAATCACAATGAATAGAGTCCTCCAGAGAACAAGAACCATACAGTGTGAAGATTGTTTTCCAGATCATCATTTTAATCTGTGACTAGGAGCACGGAATAATTGAAACTGGCTCTTCTTGCCACTTTTTTGGACTATTTTTCCACAACACCTTCGCCGTCGAGAGGTAGTATCAGCTTTTCAAAGCTTCATTAGTTGCAAAAAAAAGAAAAAGGCCAGAGAAACCGGCGAGAGAAGCAAAGACTGTAGCAATGAAGAAAAGGGGAGTATTGAGAGGATAGAAGTGCTGATGCATGTCTGGCATTTGGGGACTTGGGACAACAGAGTGCATTATTTCAGCCCCTAGGATGATGGAAAGAGTAAACAGATATTTGTCATACAGTGTGAGAGCAGAGGACGGCGGAGAAAACCTTCAACATCCGTTACAAGGGGGCTGCTATAGGCCTCTGAAGGGTATAATGGTCCCCGTGCTCCTTCATTCAATTTGTCTTTTCTCCTCTTTCTGGGTCTGCCTCTGTCATAAGCTCCTCTACAACCGTGCTGCAGCAACAACTCACGCCGCTTCAGGCCCACGAGGAAGTGGAGGTTCAAGGGAACGCTTTTGGCGCCTTTATAAACACTCCGCTTTAGATTTTGGGTATTGTTTAGACACTGAAATCTCAGAATATCAATCTGATTCCTTGGACGTTGCACAGAAAGTACAATAAAATTCTTGGGACTATGAGATGTCTTAAAATTGATTTATTTTTCTAAATTCTAACACCTACCTTTTTGTGTGTGTGTGAATTCTTTAGTACACAGAAGGTGACTGTAAAACTAGCTAGTGATAAATGCACTTTACAACACAGCCACTGCACTTAAATTATATATTGTCATTGTCAACCCATTAAATTATGTAACTTAATTCATCTGTACTTTTTTTAAAACCACAGTGCACTATAAAGAAAGTAGGTTACACCAGTAAAATGCTTTTTTTTTTATGAAGTCATGAGATTAAGAACAGAAGAAAAGACAATGAACTTTCTTTACGAGCTAAAACGAAGCGAAAACATGTTAGTGTGACTTATTTATGTTACACAGTATTTTAGAACTAAAGCTAATGGTTACTTTGCAATCAATTAATATATTGATATTTTCTTCAAAATTATTAAAGGATTATTTTAATAAAGGGGGAAAAAATTTGTAAAAATATATATATTAAGCGACGCTAATGAATATGGTCGCCCCCTGGTGGTTGGTAAACAAAGCTACTGTTTAAAATGGTTTGAGGCTGGATTCAGAAGAGCGCCCACCTATAATAATAAATAAAATAAATAAATAAATCGCAATTTCAGTTTTTTATAATCGTGGCCACCAAAATCGCAATTTTTTAAATTAAATTTAGATTAATTGTACAGCCCTACCTTCAGTCCAGAACCAGCTGAAACAACCACATAAATTATGAAAATAAAGGGATATATGAAAAAAAAAAAAAAGTATCTACATAGAAATAACAAAGGGAGCTTTAGACATTTTTTTTGCCTCTTAAAAATAATAATTTTGACCTCTAAAAACATCACATCACAAAACTTCAGTGTGTGATATTTAGTCAGAACTAGAGGTTACAGATGGCAAACAACTGAATCCACCCCTTCCCTACCGACAGCAGCCACTAACAACAGTAAATCCCCTGTCAGTGTTGGTGTTTGTTCTGTTGGATTCAGCCTTTAAGCTGTTGGACAGTTCAATCTATGATACAATAACAGTTATCATTTTTAAGCGATTATACACACACTAATAACACCATAACTAGGACTAATATGTTGTATTTCTGCATTTAAATCTGCCTAAACCCTGACTCATTTTGTATTGTGGACCATTATCCTCCCTCTATATGAATATATGATAAGGAGAAATGCTTGTGATACCACATCCTTCATTAAAAATAAAGGATTCAGATATAAAAATAAAGAAATTACTACATAAAATCTGCATGTATTATTTTTTATTTTTTTTAATTGTTAACATTCACACCCTTTGGCTTTGGCTTCAGACTAAATGATCTATGACTTTGCATAACAAGTAAATATTACCTAATTGCGCACATTGGCCATTATGCTACCTCTTCATTGAAAATGCCACATGCTCCATTTAACGGCTGTAATAAACCTCTTCACTCACACATATTTGGACATTTTTCTCACTTTCATCCACTGGTATACAGATTTGCTGAAGCCAAATGTTTGGGGCAAAATGACATTTCCTCATGCCAAAACAGTGCCACTGTTGTTATATTTATTATCAATTTAGATTTGTTTTTCTAAGACTCACTGTTGTGCATGTTGGAAAATGATATTTTCGCGTACCCGCTTATTTACTTGTTAAATCGTCAAGGTTATGGACGCATAATTACTTATTTGAGAAAAGGAATTATGTCGTGGTAGAGACGACAATGTGTTAACATTATGCCGCTGCACATTGTTGTTAGCGGAGCTGCCACTTGTTGCGTCGATATTGGCTCTGAGGATAACAAATAAATTAGTCAGTCTGTGCATTCTCCACCTGCAGCAATGAACATTTGGATGCAGTATAAGAGTCCATTCTGACACATTTCCTTATTGTTCTTAATTACGTTACTTAATAGTCAGCAGGCATTTATTTTTTACTGTTGGTAGTCGAACGCCGAGATGCGTCACTAACGTTCCACCTTAATGCAACTGAACTGAATAAAAACTAATCTTAAATTAACATGAATGTGTTACCGTTTCTGTGAGTGATTCATCCTGTAGGTTTGTGATTTAAAGCCGCCACACACTCACTGTACTCGGAGGGCTGTCATTGACATTAAGCACGTCATTACAGGTAATTAAATTTAGATTTAGTAATACTACGGCCCAGGTAAGTGTGGTTCCTCACATAACCTGTCAATCACTTTTAGCCGCTAATTCCTCATTCATTAAAAACAAATGAAAGCAGTTTTTAGAAAAAGTGATAGAATGAGTGTTGCCTGTTAATGAATAATTATGACGTGTCACTCAAAATTAAGATGTTTTGCAAATACAGTGCATAGAATAAAAGTAATAAATGTAGCAGTACCTCTCTGAGGATCAGTGTAAATCATTAGCAAGGAAATAAAAGTTGCCGAGCAGGGTCTGAAGTTCATACTCCTTCCCGGTGTGACTCAGTGAACAGGCTGGTTGGGTTTTTCAAGGACTATAACTAAGCATTCTTTCCTGTTTCCCCGCATAACAACAGATACATCCATTCAAATACATGATTACCCTTCAGCTACTTTAAATCCATCCACTTTATATCTATTTGAGAAGCAGTAAAGCCCAGAGACTAGGTTATTAAATGCTTTCAAACCACATAAGCATTTTTCAGAGCACTCTATTTGATCTAGCACAGACGAGACAGGCAGAGGAAAAACAAAGACAAGTGTACAGATACCCAGTCCTGAGCCCGAGTTAGCCTCGGGAGTAGAGAGAAAGATACAACAACAACAGAAGAAGAAAGACAGCATCACGGGAGGCTTGGCTCCAAAACATGTGTCCTGTTAGAGAAAACAAACTGTCAAAAACAACCCACCTCCGAGCTGTTTGGTGGGTTTTTTTGTTTTTTTTTCCTCAGCCGTCAGCACATCTCCGGGCCTATAGATGAATCTGACCACCGTTAACTGCCACCGTACGCTCTTTCCATCCCTTTCCGTTTCTCTCTCACACCATGTCTGACTCCCTTTCCTTTTACCCAGTGTCATAAAGCATGCAAATGACCTCTCCTGGGCCTATCGTAGCGACTGTAGCCACAGTGACAGCGCGGTCAGGAGGCGCACAGGTGGTGTATGTTACAACACGTACAGTACACGTCTGATTTCTACTACTGGTGTTCATGTCACATGAGGCACGGAAGGCGGATGGGAGCACAGCGTTACATTTCACTGGCCTCGTTTTCACACTTACGGCTTGTTTACCTTTGTTGTCGCCGTGTTATCTTGAAATTTAGTCACCTGTTGTCTTAGAACAAATTATTCACCAATTAATTTGGGAATTAATCATTTTCTTTTAATATGTGATGCATCAATTAAAGAGGTTAGAGACCAGATGGAAGCATGGGATACGCGTTTATTTACTGTGAGTCAGAGCCTTGGTTAAAATGTTGATGATGGTGTTGATGATCAACTGAATATGTCACATGGGGAGGAGCAGCTAAGTGCGTTGACTGTAAGGTTTTATAGCAACTATATAATTTGGTAACAAGGGGGCTAAGAGTTTATTACGCCAGGTGATAAAGAATAATACTATAGGTGCGCTGGGAAGATATAATTATGGAGATGAGATGGGTGTTTACGGGGGAGAAAGACAGGAAATAAACAGAGAAGCCTCAGACTGGATGGGATTTGTACTTCAGGAAAAAAAAAAAATAGGCTATAGCTGGAAACACAAAGTTAAACACACTGACAGTTGTAAGTTCTAGAATTTACCATTAAAATAGTGATTAATATTACTGGTTATGGGTGGGAGCTACTTTAAAACTGTATAATATGACATTCACGCTTTAACTTTTGTACTTGCATTACAACAAATGTTTCCAGTTGTGTTAAAAAGTAGAGACATCTGTAATTTATTCAGTATAACATCCCGTTTTATTCTGCATTATATTCCTTTAACTGGGAGTGTGATTAAATGCAAAATAAACATTCATTACTAGCGTACAGACTTGTCGTACTAGACAATGTATTCACCAATTTAATCTGGTGTTAAAAAGCCCAAACCACAACCACTTATCAATACTCAAAGTATTGATCTAGTTTATTATGATGTGTGACTAGTGGTCATTATTATTATTGTATTAGTAACATTTTAGACATCACACAATAAAGAGCTTTCGACAAGATAAAGTGTGATAAATTAGGGAAGGTCATAAACAGAGAGAAATCATCAGAACATTCATTATTATTGATAATTATTGAAATTACTTCTCCTTTCTTCTTTTCTCTTCAGGGGTCTCCACAGCGAATCATTCACCTCCGTCTAACCCTGTCTTCTACATCCTCTTCTCTCACACCCACTCCCTTCATGTCCTCTTTGACTCCACCCATACACCTCC